>OZ005740.1:55648265-55826010 GCA_963930735.1 Dioctria linearis
TTATGACAGGCATCAGGTACCTATAACTAGACAACATGTGTGTTATCCAGTTCTGCCAATATAGTCAATAGACTAGTGAGTATAGAGAGGTATTGATATCGTCTTACTTCGCGCAGCGCCATTAAGTAATAATATAACAATGTGTCAAATTAAGCAAAAATATGTCTGTGCTTTTCGCACGAAAGTGAAAAGGAAGAAGAATAATAATAAAAAAAAAATAATAATTTCGCTTCAGATCTTGAATTTTACAATTAATTTTTATCGTTCATCTTGCATTATTTGTCAGTTCAATATCCAAGTTGTTTACGCTTAAAAATCTGTCAACTGAATTGAAATGTACCCTTTTATGTCCGTCAGGGGTACTTTAATGCCTAGCTATTCAGAATACCATATACTTTGCAATCCAGCACCCCGACAAAGACTGTGGTGATAAATTGCTGTGGCGATAAAAACGGCAATAACAGTTGTGCTGTGCTTTTATTCCCACGGCGATGTTTTGGTGATAGCTCAAGAAATAAAGTCAATTAGATTTCCGGAAATACTACGATTGGCCTACGAATGGTTTTCTTATTGCTACATTATTGCATTTTTATTTCCTAGATTACTGGTACCAGATGTAATGAGAGCGAGACGTATATATATTTTTATATGCTTTATATTAACCTCACCGCCGGGTTTGTCCGCAAACTTAGAAAGTCAATATATACCCACTTCCCACACAAGTAAAATTAAGTTTTTAAAAAACAATTTCTAGGGAAAACACTATCAGTCCCCTCGCATATAAAGGATTTATAGTGAAAAACTTCGTTTTTACGAGCTGTTTTTTTATATATATTTATACATATTTTTTTTAACGAAATTTTACCGTTATCGACAATATCTCAGTATTCTCCGTTTGGAAATGCCTCATTTGGAGTTGTTATTTCTTCAAATGAGGTAGAGCAAAAAAAAAAAGAGTACAAAAGAAAGAAAATCATATTTGCGATAAAATATTAAATAAAATATAAATGATAAATAAATAATAAATATAAAATTCTAAAATCTCCAAAACCAACTAAATCTGCCATTTAGTGACTTAAGGATAAAGTCTCTTGCAAACGATTAAATTTCAAATCTAAAAATATTAGAATATTTATCTCTATAACGAATCACATATACAATTCATATATACGATGCAACATTTACACCGGTAAACTAAACGGAAGCGATAGATATGTATATAAATCCCGCAACAAAAAATAACTTGTATGCGATAAAATAGCAATTCGCCTGCCGATTGAAAAGCAAGCGCAAGAAGATAAGAATATTAATTTATCGCCATGGTGATCATCAAATGATTCGTTTACATGATTCATATGCGATGCAACATTTACCTCCATCAAATTAAACGTATGCAATAAGAATTCATAACAAAGCGATTCGTGTACCAAGCTTAATGTTTTCTGGATTATTTTCAAAACAAAGTGGCGACTATATTTATGTGTAGTGTATTCATCTTCGGTAGAAATCGTGTATTCAACTTGTTTACGATCTAGTGGAGCAGAGAAAATTACCCTCGCCCCATTTATAAAGGAATTAAATTATACATGCCAGGAGGTACTGCAAGCAAAACTAATTTCTAATTCAATTAGGCAAAATATTTCTTTTGTGCGTATAATAAAGTGTGTAAAATAATCCCAAATACTCGGATTGTGAGCCGAATTTGTTGTTGTAATGGATGCTTACTTTAAATTACCTCCCCATAATCCTGTTGGGAGTTGTAGGGATATGCCAGGAAGTGCGCTTCACTCCATATTTCGGGATTGCTGACTCGTTCATCTTAATTTAATGAAAATTAAATATTTGTAAAAAAATTTGAATGCTGTAAGAAATAGGCGGGTGGTGGGTAAAGGGAGGGGTAGTTTAATGATTCCATTCTGACGAAGAGCTTAGGAGTGGATGTTTTGATCTTCTTGGAGCGGAAAAAGATTTTTTTTTTTGTAAATGATAAATTTTCTCTTGAAAAAATTAAAAGTTACTTTTCACACAGAAAAGGCAGAGCCCATATTTGTTGATATCGCATAAACTGAAGTTTAGTTGCTTTTAATATTGAGTAAAGAAATGATAGCCCTGTGTATGTGCAATTCTAGAATAAGTTAATATAAATGTGTTATCCTGTGATCCGCTTCTAGTTAACTTATTACCTTATTATATAGAATTCCAACTCCGAAAGCTTTTCGAAAGCGATTATATCTTGTCTGTCTGCAGCTGTCTGATAATTGAATTTCTTTTTGGTTAGATTTCGCCTTTGATGACGAATATTTGCTTTGTGATACCTTCGCATAAGATAGACAGCGTTATTTTCTTTCATAGTGCAATTCTATGAAAATGAACAAGTGTTAAGGCATAAGGAGGGAATTAAGTTTAACTCCTAGCCCACTATTTTACCATCCTGAAAGAAAAATTTCTAAAGTGGGAAACGATTTTTTTTTCCAGTACACTAAATTCCAATGATACTGAAATTTTCATGATTAATTGTACATATACAGAAAAATTTCTGATTCATTTTTTTTTGCATCGCCCTTACAACTTAAGGGGTCGTTTTTTCCAATAAGCCAATTCAAACTATTTCCATTTCGTAAAGAGGAATTTTTGAATATACCTACCTCCAGTGGAAGCCCTGTGTCCGGAATGCTAATATCTCCTACCACTTTAGTCTTCATCATTTTGAGAAACAAATTGTACGGCTATCAATCCTTCCATTCAAGCATACTCTTCTTTTAAAGCCCTCCTTTGTATTTATATGAGGAATCGGGTGTTGGTAATATTCAGTGCAATAATTGCAATATCAAATGATTTCTGATAATTTCTGTAATTCATATGTAGAAATTAATATGCTTCTTTCAGAATATGGGATAAAATCACTGTAACATCAAAAAACAAAGCAACGAGTATATATAAAATCATATTTCGATTTAATAAAAAATTCATGTGAAGATTAGCTTAAGCACTCTAATTTATAGCTAAGCATTTATCTACAGTAAATCTAGACAAATCTTCAAATTTATGATATTAACGTAGTAACTAAATTACAAAAAAATTTCAGAAAACAATAATTGATTTGCTGATATATTCCAGTTAACCCGACTTGGGAAGTATAGGAATAACTGTCTTGAATCTATTCTGAACAAGGAAACTTTAAATTAATATTAAACTATTATCACACAAATGCTGCTAAATAAAATTGAAATTCATTCACTTTATTAACAAAACTAAAATTTAATCTCTTGACCACAGTAATGTCACTAAAGTATAATGATAAGTATATACTTCATCACCACCTAAAAAATCGCATGTAAGCTCACTTTTACCGTAGGCAGATTGTAAGCCAATTTTCGCAATTTACACAAACTGAGAAAAAAACCCAAAGAAAACTTGAAACAAAGGAAAAACTGAAAACTTATACTTGTTGACACGATCTGAACGATGCTAAACTCGAAAAAATTAAGATAGCGATCCATTCAAATTCTCGGCCTTACATATGGTCTGAACCGTCATTTTTTGTGTGGAACCCGAAACCATAATGCAAATTACTCAGTACATTATTTTCAGTAGCTGTACTTAATATCATTTGATGAGGACCATTAAAATCTACCTTTTTACATCAGAAAACTTCAATCAATAATTAATTTCAACGAATAACAATTAAAATTAGAAATTGTGCTATAACATGGCGCGATTAAATTCTTGTTGTCCATGTTGAGAGAATTCGATGTGGAACGTAATTTTTAACTATCTCACGTCCAATCGCTATCCCTTTTCTTCTCTTTAGTTATACGCGCAATTATCAATCAGTAAATATTTTTTTATGGAGATATTGTAGCACTTTTTTAACGCCGCCATCGTGCTTTTCGTTAAAAAAAAATACCTCGAATTGATGTGCCATATGTTGGCAGTACCTGAATTTTGACAGTTCCGCAATATTTACAAGATTCGTTTCGCGGTTTAGGTATCGCGAGTTTTCCGCGTGTTTTCAGGGAAAAGTGCGCTAGTAACACTAAGGTAAGTTTGCAAATCGTCTTGTGTGCTTTATTTTGTGTATGTGTGTAATTAGATTATAAGAAAATCTCGTTTGTTGAGAAATTTGTGATCTTAATCTGTATTCAGGTGAGTTTTTCGCGGAAAATCATCGCGGGAAGTTGTGTTTGTGTTACAAATCCATTCAATAACTCATTATCTTCGGTTTTATTGAGTTAATACGCTTACAAATCCTTTAAAATATCAATTTTGAAAATCACAAGTGAAAATTTATGTGTAATTTTCCTCGAAATTGTTCGCGGGAAATTGTTTTGTGATCATCTTTCAATAGTCAGTGCAAATTTTAGATGCTGGAAAGTGAAATTTAACTAATTATTTCCAAATTTCCATATCCCAGAGTGTTGTTGTTGCTTTTTGCATGCACTTTGTTTATGTTAATTTGTATGTGAAAATTTGGAAATTTTATGCTTTTCTGTGTAAATTGGTTAATATTTCTTGCTCTATATGTAATTCATTCTTTAGTTCATGTAATTAATTGATGCTTTCTTTTCATTTTAGCAAATTTTTATGTACGTAGATACGTAGGTACCTGGTCAACGTGGGGAGGAATCTATATGCCAGTCGATTTCCCTCGTATTTTAAATTAATTTGATTTTTCTTAATTCCTTTTCTCTTCTTTTTAGCTTCGTTCATAGCCACAAATGGATTTATCCAAAATCCCGCACGTATTTCACTTCAAAATGTTATTTCAAAGATATTGTTAAAAATTCAAATGTAAGTTGATGCGAGTTATCCTGTATGCCGTTTTGAAAAATCGTGTTTCAAGAAAACAACATTTAAAGCTTTGAAATAACAAGAAAAATTAACTGTTTAAACCCTAAAATTTCAATGAAAGAAATTTCTTTCAGGTGTAAAACGTTTTGCCTTTAATTCTAGAAGCATATTTTAAGCCAATAAAAAAAATGGATTTTCTGAAACCACTTACACATCGAAAAACGAAAACAAACGAACAAAAGGTTCCACACCGAAAATTCGTTTATGTTTACATATCATGAGGTTATGTAAGACCGAAAAGAATATTCGTTCGTGTGTGGAACGTAGTATGGAACGAAAATATACTTGACAGTTCGGAACGAAAATTTGTTTCTCGTACGAATATAAAGCTTTAAATATGAATTTTTTTTTTATCGAAACTGTAATTAGAATAAACATCCAATATTTTATAACATGTATTGTGTCAAATTTCTGTTAGTTTAAGACAAAATTTGTGTTTCTCAGTTTAGTGTTTTCGTTTTTCGATGTGCAAACGGCCTTACCCCTTAAGTGTACATACTTACTTCCATAACTTTTCTGTCATTAATGGTTTTGGGAAAAATTAAATTCGATTGGCTAGCGATTTCGAGCCGAAAAAGTAGAACGCTGCACAAAAAAAAAGCTTTTATCAACAATAGCAGACATTTTTACAGCGTCTAGAAATTCCTAATTATTAGTTCGTTCACGAATTAACAACATTAAAAGAGCGGTTAATGGATAAGCTGCAATCACTGACATATAATAAGAATGAACTGAGCCATCCTATCTAATTCCTATAGTCAAAAATGGCACAAATTTTGAATAAAATCTATTTGTCTCTTTCAAGCTCAAAATGTACACTGAACTGCAACCAATTTTGGAAACAGTACGGCTCTATTACTTGGAATTCATTGGTATTGACACAGAAATTCAGAAAAATATATTGTTTTTATACGTCTATGTCTTACAAGCTCAATGAAATTTGACAACAAATCTGCAAAGGAGCACAGTTTTCAGTAATATTGAAAATGAATTTTTGGGTTAATTAAAACAAGTTTAACTTCCTAAATTATTTCAATTTAATGAAATACTATTTTTCAACATCTTTAGTGTTTCCAATCGACAAATAATGATTCATTATTAATCAGTGTGCAATTGTACGAAATAAAGGGTTTTCACAGCCTCTTCAATATTTGTGCCATTTTTGAAGCAAGAACGCTCAGTCCATTCTTATTATATGTCAGTGGGTTGCAATAGTAGATAAGATATCTAGCTTTTGTTCAAAACAATATGGTGATACCATGCCAGAAATTTAAATTTTCTTAAATTGATCTAAAATTGATGAAGTAGCAGGGCTCTTGTTGTTTTTTTTTTCAGTCTTAAGACACAGGATGCATATTGCCTTTCAGATTAAAAACGCAATAATTTCGGCTACTGTCTCACTACATAATATTGTAGAGGTTAAGTATATAAGCTTTCTCGAGAAAGCTCAGATATATAATATAAATCCTGTTTAAATCAGACAGATGTGAACTTGGAAGTCATTCAGGTGGCCCGATATACATCTGTATGTAGTGTGACGGACAAAAATGAAAGAAGAACACGTCTCGAGGATATTTTGGTTTTAAATTTAGCTAAACATTAACGGCCCTTCCAGCGGCAACTAAAAATAATTGTAACATGCATCCATCCGTAGAACGAGCATTCCATATTTAGGATGCGAATACTGTGAGCTAACAGAAGAAGCGAGAATATTCCATGCCGAAGTATCATATGTTATGTGGCCGAGATTCAAGATTTTTTATTTCTTTTTTTCAAAGATAAGATAAAATTCATGAAGCATTCAGTAATTTGAATAAAAATAAAATTACATCTATTCTCTTCACACGCTTATTCTAAAAACTTTATTTTATTAATTATTTTTTTAATTCGGTGCACATAAATAATCGAAAGCCTTTAGCCAGCACCTCTTTTGAATGGTATTCATTCGGAGTAAGTAAAATGAAGTTACTATTATTAGCATTAGTTATGGAAACCACCGGCTTTACAAGTCATAATGTTGAAACTCTATTGCTGTAAGCCTTCGGGATTTAGAATGTCACTATCATATGTCCGACTGCAAAACTTTGCAAAAAGGTACTTACACCGAGTGCTAGAAATTCTCTACAGTGATCGATTTTCAAATGAAGCATTGTGAATATATACATATATTAAAATAAGGACAGTATCGCCATGAATAAAATGAAGCAAAATAGACCACAGGAAAAGATGCAATAAAAACGTTGATAGCTATTTTTGAAAATATGTACCTATATAAAAAAAAATGATAATTACCTTACCGTGAAAAGTATATGATTAAACTATCTATTATCCATCACATATTTTCTCGCTACTTCCCACAAAATACCAATATAAATTCATACTTCCATTTATAGATTTTTTGTTATTCGCCATTAAATAAAGAGCTACAAAAATTTATATATTCCTGGTTATATATATATACAAAATGAAATTCCTAACTGTCAGAGCGCATTTCCAAAATCTAATTCATATTCCCGACAGAATCCTGTAAGCTTTCCTCCTGACTTATCATCTGTCTAGTTGTGACTTAACATGAGTGGCGTATATACTACATCGCAAGTAAGTCAGCCAAAGATTTACAAAGAGTTCTCCGGAGAAATCTGTTTTAGTTTTAAGGAATGCGAAAGATTTTTTCCCTTTTTAAAATATATTGCGTTTGGGGTTATTTTTCCAAGTTTCATGTTAGAAGTATTTTCTCTGTAGATATTGCGACAGTTTGAATGGCTGCACGATACATGATATTTTTTTAGGTTATTCAAATTGTAAACATGTTCTTTGGCTGGACATGGATGGTACTAACAAAGATAGTATTTTTTTTTCACATTTACACTGTTGATAGCAAATGTTAATAATAATGGCGCTGTTTCATTAGCTCCAGAAAAATGTGATCGTGTCCGATATTAATCTTTTAATTGACATTATGGTTGTTGATGATACCGTACAGAGTGTTCTGATGATAATAGGAATGAATTATTTAGAAAATCCTGATATCGAAATATCAAAGAAATGTAAAGCTTTCGAGATATTCCAAAATAAAACCAATAATCTTCCAAACGATTCTTCAAAATTAAAGGGCACAAATTGAGATGGATGAGGTAAATATAGACCATATTACAAATAAATATTATAAAGTTATGCATCTAATTAATGAATTCCGCAACTGTTTTGCTAAAAATACAAGCGAGCTGGGAAAAATTAATTTGGTAAACATGAGAATAAATTTAAAAGAAGGAAACAAATTATACACTACCATCCATATAAAGTAGCATACGGATTTAAGTTAGTTCTTAGGCAGAAAGTTAACGAATTATTACTTTGAATGTCATAGCCCTGTATTGTTAGTACAGAACAAGGAATACCGAATGTGCGTGGACTACAGCAGGATATATGCATTTACTCAAAGGGAAACTTTTCCAGTCCAAAATATTGAGGAAAAATTGAATATGTTCCGAGTACAAAAGGGTCCACTGCAGCTTGACTAATGCGCCAGCAGTTTTTTGAAGTTAGTGGCACAAATATCCCGATCAATAGAAGCTGGTAAGGTTATTACCTTTATGGATGACATCTTGATACCATCGGTAACATTAAAAGGCAATATTGCGACTATAAAGGAATTTCTAATCGAACTTATTCTTAGGTCATGAGATATCAGAGCATGGAATAAAACCAAGCGTCGAGAAGACTATGGCGGTTGCACCATATAAGTGACCAGAGAATACTCGAGAAGGCAGACAATTCCTAGGTCTTGCGGGATATTTTCGTCGTTTTGTACAGGGCTTCTCTTTCATCGCTTAACCACTTAACAGGATGCTGAAGAAGGAGAATAAATTCATTTGGTCAGAGGGGGCAGAAAGCTCATTATATGATGAGAATGCGCAACACGAAGTTCATACTGATACAAGCAGCAATGGAATTGCAGGCATACGGATGCAACAAACGGGAGGAAATATGAGACCACAATCATATTTTTCTCGATCCACAACTGCACTCACCAGAGTTAAAACACCACAGCTATGAGCTAGAAGCCCCAGCTGTGGTGGAATCCGTAGAAAGTTTTAAGCATTACCTACTACATAGGAAATTTAAAGTGATAACGGATTGCAATTCGTTACGGCAAATGCAGGCAAAGAAAAACTTAGTATCTAGGATAGCGAGATGGTGGTTAAAGAAAGCGTATTATGACTTTGAATTGGTATTCCAACCGCCTAACAAATTAACCCATGCAGACGCACTTAGCCGATTCCCATCTCAGGATGCGAGCGCAGCAACAAACTTATCAAGTAAAATATTGGTGATAGGAATTCCAGCCGACGATTGGCTAGCAGTGATGCAAAAGAATAATGCTCAAATGATCGAAATAAGGACAGTGCTAACTGGAGAGGTTCTCCAAACCAATAAAAAGGATGACATCAAGTAAATCTTCATATTAGAGAATGGAAGGGTCTTTAACAAAACGCCTAATGGAAATCGTTTTGTAATACCAAAATGGGTTATCTCGCGGATAATTAGGTTAGCCGATGACGACAGAGGCCAGCCTGGAGTTGATAGAACTCTAGAAATATTGAAAAAATATTTCTAGTTTCCACATATGAAGCCAGTTCTAAACAAATATGTAGCCTTTTGCATAGATTGTCGTTAAAATAAGGCGAGCGAAGATGAGAACAGCTATATACTACATACATCAGAGCGACAACCAATACCATTCCACAATTCATATTGGTCATTTAGGTCCATATCCAAAGCCAAGCGTAGAAATTTTTATGTTATCAATATAGTGGATTCCTTTTCAAAGCTTGTCGTACTCAAACCCCCTAGACAGGCTAATAGCAAGGAATTCATTAACTTCTTAGATGAAGTCAGCCAATACTTTGGAACTGGGCAAATAATTGTCACCGATAGAGGTACTGCTCTTACATCTAAGCACATTGAGAAATATTGTTACCACCACCGTAAAAACCTTGCATTCCAACGGTCAAATCGAGAGGTACTTCAGGACCATAAAGGGTACAATGGCCACTATGACACAGGAACCAGAGGTCGCGACTAGGATTGTAATATTAGGGTCATATAATGGGCTCCAAACACAGTAAGGAATTCAACTACAAATGTGACGTCGCACTAACTGGTCTTGTCATATCAACCACGAGACACAACTAAATAAGAGGAAGAAGAAAACTTACCAGTGTCCGAACTTAAAGAAAGAGTGCTAAAACGGCAAAAACAACAGAAACAAGCACGTAAGTTGAACGACATGCATCAATGTCCTAGATTATACAAAGAAGGAGACTTGGTGTTGGTAAAACATGAACCGGTTGCGACTGGAAATCCTAAGAAGGTACAGACTAGATACAAGGGTCCTTACGTGGCTAAAGTACTTTTATAAAATGACCGATATGTCATCAAAGATGCGGAAGAACTTTAAGTGACAAGGAAATCCTACGAATTCGTACAATCCGCAGAGAGGATGAAGCCATGGTGAAAGTTACATGACCTGGACCTTGTGGGGGAGCTAAGTAAGGAAGCCGAATCATGAAGCAGAGGCAGAGAGAAAAGTGAAAAAAAAAGATAAAAAAAAGGGGGGAAACGATTTATGTCTTTGATCAATTAGATAACCATTTGTATTTTTAATATAGCACCGCTGAAGGCTGAATTCCTGGTGAGAATTGATAATTTAAATATTAAGGTTAGGTTGTCCTTTTATAAATTGCTTTCTCTGAGCCTGAGGCAAGCAACTGATACGACTGGGAGACATTTCTCAGGAATATCGGTTGCATGTGGCCTTGTTTAAGGGCGTTTCGAGTTAAATGTTTGACGACATTAGTCGGATGGCTCTCATGTGGAGAGTGTTGAGTAAATTGTCCAGTATCAAGACAGGGTAGCTCTTATATAGAGCGTAATAAGTTAGTCCAGCAAAACCTTGCTAAATGGCTCAGATTTTGGAGCGAGGTCAGTTCGATCTGTTAACATCACTGAGGACAATGACATGGTAGGTTGACCGAACTGTAGTGCGCGTAACAGGTAAAAGCCCGACCTGTACCCAAAGGTATGAATATTAAGACCTAATGTCTTCCATTGGCTGTGAGTGAACACACTTGCATTGCAGGTGATTGCCGACAGAAACAATTCCTAGAAAGAAAGAAAGAAGGTATCGAGTCAATTGTATGCTTGAGATAGGAGAACAGTTTATTGCCGGCAACTAGGAGCTAGAAAGGATGAATGCGTTTGTTATCCCTTGTCTTTCCTATAATATCGCTGACGGGCACTGCCAAGGGTTGATGTGTTTTTGATAATTTGGTTTTGATATAATAAATGTGGTCTATCATCGACTAGATATAATTATTCTTCTAGCGACTATATTTGTATGCTTTTTTATAGTCGGACTTATGTGTTATCATATCTTGGAGATAATTGTGAATTTATTTTCTAGAATAGATGACAGATCTTTCCGATTAATTTTGTATCTCATAAAATGGTGAATATATACATATACGCCAACCCTGCCTTGAAGATAGATTTTACAGCAGTAGCCCTACTTATAGTAATACTAACATTATGGTATACATACTGTTTCCATAAAATTTGTCACAAGCAAATAGAAATAATAATTTGTACATTTACAAGAATATCAAACAAACATTTTTGGTTTTACTGTTAAATTTATTAATATAACTTTGTATTGATAAATACAATTGTAACAATGATGGAAAAATGTTTTTTGGAATGCGAACAGATGCATGTGGAGCTTACTTGAGAAGTTTGTATAATTTTTTAGGAAAAGCAATCCTTTTAAACACTCTATTCTTTACTTACTTCTCGTCAAATAAGACATGCCTTGTTCAAAACGCTAACCACAGTTTTTCTTAATGAAAAATCATTAAGTTTCCTATCAGGTAAGGATTAAACAATTCAACGTCTAGGATGTAAATTATTAAAATGTTTTCTTCTGAAACAATAGATCTGCAGAGACAGAGATTCTGAATAGTCTGTATTCACAGTCCTCGTTTTTAAGGTTTACTGTTTACATTATATTTTGTACAAATTTTCTTGTCTCACCTCAATTAATGTTTACCATCAGGCAAATACACCAATCACTACATACATGTATTTAATAGACTTTAATTTATTCAGTAAATCGTACAATAAATAATTGTCCAGATTACGAGAATAGAGCCAAAACCAAAGCGCACATCAATTATTTAACAAAAGCTCTCTAGTAAATGGCTTTCTATAGCAGATAAATAAGAGCAAAGTCTGTCTTAGTAGGAGAAATTACACGCCATTGTGCTTCAGTCGTAACTCTATCAAGAAAGTAATTAGTTGTTTAATCTATATCAAGTTTAAGTAAAAAATGCCTTTATTTGTATTTATGTAGAATGAAAAAATTTTCCTTTCAGTACGTCGAATCAAAATAAAAGATGACAAATAAGGTAACTTCAGCGGAAGTATAGGCTCAAAATTAAAGTAATACGCAAACCTTCACGTAGAGCTTCATACAAGCAAACTCAGTTTTCAAATTATTTCATAATTTAATGTAGGAAATCCTTTAGGTTAAGACGTATGACCATAGGATGTGTAAATATAGTCTATGGCTCTATTTCATGTTCATCAATGACTGTTTGCTACAGAGTATGTACATACTACAATAATTCTCAAATAATGTTAGTATGTGTACAATGAAAAGTTTTCTTCTAGTCCTTCTTGGGAAACTCCAATTAAGCAAAACAAAAAATTAAAGAATTAAAAACGATGTCTCTTCATGTTTTTAGTCTTTTATTTTAAATTGGGCGAAGTTTCGTTAGGTTTGGTCTCTCATCAGGCCCTATAGAATAATTACAAATGTATTAAGAAGATTTTGACAAGTACTAAGAGTTTAAAAAAGGGGGGGGGGGCAAAAAAATTGTACTCTAAAATATGTAAATAACTCAAAGTATAGTAAAGTTCAAAAAAATCCAAAAAATTTAAAAAAATGACAAAGTTGTAAAAATTTGTATAACCAATTATTATAGAGATTATATAAATAACAGAGAAATAAAATCAATTATAAAAGTGCAGATCACTTACATAAATCAAAAAGCATTCTAGAAACTAAGCACGTCAAAATAAATAAATAAATATATGAGAAGTCGAAATTAATAGTCACAATTAACAATTATAACAATGATAAAAACGGTAAAAAACGATAAAGATCCAATAAACAACAATGAAAACTGCAATGCTATCATTAGGAGTAATTTATAAAACTAGTCAATACTCTAACTTTACACCAGCTGATCGGTCAGCAGAAAGATATTGGTAGTGCATTCAACCCAACTGTTCTTGTTCGGCGATGATGTGTCATATATATGCGTATATGTATGTAAGTATGTATTATTATATCATTAGTCATTAGCAGGTATTCGAGATCACGTCTAATGTTTACTACTTTATTGCAATTAGCAATAGTGTGGCAAGTTTCTTTGACCTCTCGTTTCATTTTGTTATTTTCGGTCATTATGATGTGAGCCTGGTCAAAATTAAAAATATGCTCAGTCTCAAGGGTATGTGCAGTATGTTGGTCAAGTCTCGTTTTTAGGCACTTAGAGGTTTATCCAATGTAGATATTTCCTCAGTCGTTACAATCTACCTTGTAGACTACATTAGATTTTCTGCTGGTCAGTACATTGTCTCTGAGGTTCATGAAGATCAGATTTGGCAACATTTGAGTTGGTTTCATAGCTACCACGGGGGGTTGTTGAGATGCTGTCCCATGTTCCATTTGATATACAGGGCGAGCGGGAAAACGTAACTGAGTCCTCCATATAGTGGTAACTTCGGTAGCTGTAGCGAGGAATTACTTGTCTGGGTATTTGTGCTATTTATGTTCTTAGCCGACGCAAGTGAAATTTTTCGAAGAGCTTCTTTGATGAACATCCTTGTTATGTGTGCTGGGTAGTTGTTTTCACATGCAATTTCATAGACAATATCTGCGTTCTTGTGATGAAAACTTAGATATAATACTATTATACAAACACAAGTCGTAAAAGTGGGATAAGCTCTGAGTTGAGCTTTAAATAAATTAAAATTTATGCATTTGGAATAAGCAGCATCAATAAAAAGATGAGATATTGTATTATATTGATTATTGCATACCGTAACTGGTGTTATGATGAATTTGGCAGAAATTATGAAATCTTAGGAAACCAAAAGGAAACGATTCTGGAACAGTGATTAAACCTCTTTTAGTATGGAGCAAGAGTAATGACAATGCTCCAAAGAAGTTTACGATAAATTGAACTAAGGAATCATTACCTACTGAGCGATCTCACGACTATTCAATACTTCAAACTGGAACAGCATACTCCAAGAATACCAACTCTTACTTACTTACCTCTTACTTTCAACGATTCAAAATAAAATAATTAAATTTTTTTGGTGACTTGGTTATTAAGTTATAGCCAACATGACTTTTTATTTATTTTTTATTTTTAAGAAAGAAATTTTTGTTTTTTTTGCACTCAGAGTTGTTGTTCATAGCTTTACTATATCAGGATTAAGTTTAACGGTATTAATTTTTCCAATTTTTTTATTTTCCTATACAGTCCTTCCATAAACAATGATTACATACTCGTAAATTGATATAAAAAAAATCCTGCCTCGAGAATAACAAAGTTGCAGCAGAGTAGAAAGCAGACCTAATCCAGTTCAACGTAAACCTGTCGACCTCACTAGCCTTTCTATTAGGTTCTAGATAACCTAATATAAAGCATTATACAGAGCTGTTGAAGTTAAGGCTGTAATAGAAGTTGGACAAGTTAGTACCTACTGAGTTGCCCGCTTAACTGTCCCAATGTCTTCATATAAATTTTTTAGGCCAAACAATAAATGATTGAGATTATTTAACGTTAACCTCAATATTTGGTATACCAAGATTTATTATAATATCAAATATGGAAAATACCCGCATTCATTACAATTAATACAACAATGAATTACTTAATTACTTAATTCACTTCAATGGGATTGAAATACTTTTTTGGTGAAAAAAATTTGTCTGAACTAAGAAGTTGTTTGAAGCGCTGAATACAAAAATCTACACCATAAAGCCCAAGTACAAGCTAACTAAACTTTAATTATCAAAACCACTTATTAATTCCCCAATTACTTATGAAATGAAATAGGAGCATTGCAGAATCTTGAGGATAATACTCAACGATCTTCAACTATCCTCTATTCAAAAGGGATGACGAATAGTAAAAAAAAGCATATAATTTTCTTCTACAGAACAACACTATCAAAGTAATGCTTACCATTCTGCTCGGTTTTCTGGATAGGATGTTGTATACTGAAAGGAACAGGACAGAATAGCTCCTTTCATATGCCCTCTTAGAAACAATTATGTCATCGTCATTGCCCATTGTTCTCCTTCTGCAAGAAGCGAAAATTTCAGATTACTTATGAGTCTTCTTTTCATTACAGAGAACGTGACCTGAATCGATACAGATGACTGCAAAAGGGAAGTTTCACAGAATTCGTGACTTTCCTTTTTCGTTTTGTGTCTGAAAAAAAGGGATTTCTTAACTCAATAACGAAGTTTCTACCCTATCCGAAGAACTAAACTATTCAAGGACTTAAATAATTGTTGGTATGTATACCTTCTTAAGAAAATAACTGATAAACGAACCTGCCGACTTTAAGGAAAATATCTCGGAGGTAGATTCGATACGGTTTTCAAATATTTGATTAGATACTGTCAAATGGAAATGAATTCCGAAAGGCCCAGCTCGTATATATGCACACATTCGCATAATACTATCAAATTAATTACCCTGCACCTTACGTAAAAGGTTGTGGTTAGAGTTAGAGGCACCTATGCACACAAATGTTTGTTGTGTAATGAAAACATGAACTTAGTTAGGGGAAAACTTTGATATGGAAACAGGCCATTGTAAATACCTATCAAACTATGTATAAACAAACAAGGAAGGGTAGTGTACACCTGACATTTATTTTTCCGGACCACCGCAAACAATCTCAGTAGTAATCTTTGCGCACGTCTCATTGAAATTAGATTTGTTTACATGTTAATCAAGTTTTTATTACTCTGTATTCCCCCGGACCCTATATCATATGGATATGACTGACATAGAGCAGGGATTGTGGAGATTTTATACAATTGCTTTTAGTGGAAAGCTCTTTTACATAACTAGATATGTAACACGACAAGCACATTTATGGAATTGCATAAACTGTAGTTCCAAACGTATAAGTATTAAGCAACTAGGTATACCTACGTAAGTCAGCCTTCTCCTACCTTGACTACTAAAAGGAGTTTTCATTTGCTTAAAATATTCCAACATCGCGGGTCTTTGTTTTTCTGTCACAAATTGGATTCCATACTTTCTGTCCCATACTTCTGTCGCATGGGGTTTGGTTTGCATAACATAAACGCGTGATGTTCTTGCATTTCGTAATTTCGCAATGTTTTCTTATTTGCTAAGAATTCACGAATTTGCAATAATATCAACTGAGTTACCATAGACAAAGAACTTCAGATGGATACAAATAAATTCTAGATAAATTATTGTATTGCCAGTAGGAAGACTGTTGCTCTTTAGTTTAAACAGGGCCAATGCTGTTAGATCAGCCAAAAGATACGGGATGTATCTATGTTAAGATAAGAGTTATAATAAGATGAATCAGGTGGACCTCGAAAATCATGTATGAATTATGTAAAAACATACGAAAATTTCCATTCCTATCAACTATAATCCAAATAATGTGTTCCACAAATATGCTATATCTCATTATTTAGTCGTGGTAACTCAGTAACCGCAAATAAAAACGTCAAATTTTTTAAGTAAATCTTGGGGCTTTTAAGAAAAGCTTTACAACCTTGTATCTTTGGACCCTGCAACTATGCACTTGGCGAATTTGCATCTTTGCAACATTGCAACTACATATGCCACTTGCAACTTTTTGACTATCCAATTTTGCAACTTTGGGCTTTACTTCTTTGCACTTTGGAGCTTTGTACCCTGCAACTTTGCACGTTGTAATTTTGCACTTCGAAACCTTGCAATTGAGCAAGTTTGCAACTTTTCACTTTGCAACCTTGCAAGTGAACAAGTTTGCAACTTTGCACTTGTTGTTTTATGCGATTGATTTCTGTAATACTTTATGCGGGTTCAAGGTCAGGCTAAGAGCGCGTGGAAGGAAGTTTGTGTTTTAGCTCTTAAATGTGATATGTACAGTCTTTTACTTTGCAGTACAACAGCGGAAAAACTTCAGAAACAGCTGCGCTCGACGGCAGACTGATAAGAATCTAAAGCTACGGCAGTGGATATCGAATTGAACATTGTCAAGATAGCGGTAGTCTGTTGTTAGGAATTTGTTGTTGTTCATATTTTCTGCGGCTGCGAGACGAAAAATTATCATGGATCAAACATGATTTGCAGCTTATTGCAATGTCAGTTATCTAGCCTAAAATTCAGATTCCTAGAGATACTCTCACTTCAAATTTCCTAATAATCATATATCACGTATTATCGGATTATAAGGCCTCCGACTTAAAAAAAATAATAATAAATCAAACTAAATAGAAACTTGTCTTCTGCGTCGTTCCTTTTTCAAATATCAGTTCTTCCAGTAGCTCGGGATCAGTACCATTGCAGGTAGTCATAAGATATCCGAGCCAACTTCAAGGTTACTTGCCAACCAAAGACTCCAGCACCTTTTGGGGATTATCAGGGAACCCATTTATCGGTATTAGCGTGAGCAACCCCTACGATTCCAATAAGTTGATCACAACCACACTCTTCGATTTCAAATGTTCAGGTCGTTTTTTCCTGATCGATTAATTATTTCATGTTAACCTACATTATTTCAAAAGCTATTATTAGATCGTTTTCTAATATTATTCCATTTCTAATAAAATCAATCATTTCCTATTACTACAATCTACTAAAGCTTGGATGTGCAAAATTTACTGACAAGCAAAGAATATTATACAAAATTTCATTACTTAAATAGAGAAAAAAGCACAGAGAAAATACAAGAAAGTTGAAAATAAAAATAAGGAACACAAGAAAAGAAGAGAGAAAAAAAGTAAAAAATTAATTAATCATGCTTAAATTACATTTCCCATGCCTAACAAAAATGTCAAGTGAAACTTGAAAAATGATTAAAAGCTGCTTTTCTAAAACTACTTAGGGTTGCTTAATGTTTAACATTAGTAGGAAATGAGTTCCTAATTTTGACACCGTAATCAAAAAAAGATCTCGCACTTGTTAGAATGAGGACTAGGAGCTGATCGAAGTTGGCATATTTTTCCATGTAAATAATGAGGCTCATAATTCTTGCGCATTGAATACCATAACGGCAGTGTGATATTTCAAATAGTTATCCAATGTACAACCAAAGATACGATAAGGGTATTCAGATATATAGCTAAATCGATTTATGGTAAAAACATACCGCGAGCATGAATTGTACGCTAAATTTAACCTTCTTCGACTGACTGATACTGACCAAAAAACACCAGATGTGATAGCCATATAAGATAACGAGTATGATTTAGGCTATGACCAGCCGCAGAACAATGGCCTGGGGTATAAATTTGGCATAAAAGCAAAGTAGACGGAGAGTACCTTATACTCGTCCCACAGCTTTGGCAATATGCTGGTCCAAGCTTAGGGTTTGAACAAGAAGATTATTCACGCATTGAGAATAAGGAATCACAGTGTTCTAAAGGAACAGGGTGCGGCAAAAAGATGTGACGGTTTTCACCGCCCGCCGTCTTGTTGAGCGAGCAGGTGGTGGGGGTGGTGCGGATAGGCACGTTCCACCAGAGCTGACACGTAAATATTTTTAGTAGCCATAGAGTAGTGGTCGGGTGAGCACCGTGCTTTTGTTGTCGAGGCGTTTTTTAAAGTGACGATTCCTGCGTTGCTGCTCAGCGGCCGTTCCGTTTGCGTTTTAAAAAAAAAGAAAAACTATATTCGAAAATGAGACATATCGGGCAACTCACTTGTGTGGTTGCCATACAAAACTATCGTTTTCCACTATATATTTGGACACTGCCTGAGAGCGCATCGATATAGAGAGGTGAAATTTGGTACATGGTGTTTTCATTGTACTAGGAAATAAAATTTAAAAGTGGACTAAATCGGGCAACTCCTTCTTGGCGTTGCCATATAAAAAATTAGGTTTTTTACGTATACTGTGAAAACGATAAGTCCAAGACATTTTTATTGTAGCAAAAACTTCTTCAGAATACGAAATCCTATAAAATTGGTTATAATCATTTTTTCTGTCCGACAAACCGTTCTACAAATATATGGGAAATCAAAAATCAAACTTGCACAGAAAGGTGACAATACGAAATTTCATACTGTCATTCATCTAGGGTATCATAAGAATTGGTCTTATATCATTCCTATTCTCTTATCTAAAATTCAGGAATACTTGGATATCAAATCAAAATTTGTGTTATTCATCGCAATTAATTTGGCTTCCAGCAAATAAACTAATTCAGTTCAATCTAAAACGTGTCAGTTTCGTTGAACGCGGAATACGAGAAGAATTGCTGTTGAATATTTGAATAAATCACTCGTTTTCAGTAGGTATATAAAAAAAACAGAATCTTCTATTAAGTAAGGATAGGTTTTCACCAGTTTAACGTCATTATTAGTGGGAATCATAATCGTAGAATTCATCGAAATTAATTAGGTTCTTGGATAAGTGTAGGTTTGATCCTTTGCTAGTAATTCTTTCATTAGGTGTATTCCATTGGGCTGTGTGAATTACTCTCGGGCACTTTCCGAATGGAACGCATGTTTGTGCTGTCAAGAGTAAAACATAACCTCCAATATCAGACATTTCTGTGATGTTTCTGTTATTTCAAGTTTCTTATGAAAATACTTAAGATTATCACATATATTAATCAAATTAATTTCAATAAAGGCAACTGAAAATAAAATTATGAAAAGCTGCACCTATATCCGAGCTACTTTCCTCGAGTAGTACCTACTACCTAGAAAATTTAAGGATCAAACTTCGTCTCTGTTCGGTAGTTATTATACTAAAATTAATACCCCTATTTATTTTCATAACGATAATATTTAAATTTGAATAATTCTCCTATTCTCGACGAGTTAAATAATTCTATTAGTTTCTTTATATACATTTTCTCTCAAATTTCATCTATCTGACATTTCAATAACCACTTAGAATCCAAATCCACCTAGCGGACGAAACTACTCAGCTCATCTATTCCCGGACAAGAGCATGAGTAGTTGCGAGTGGCTCCATGAATTATTAACGCCGCACGAAATAACTTCGCACTAAAAAAATTCCATAAGTCCGCAAGTTTGGCGAATTTTTTTTTGCGGAGTTATTTCATTATGTGCGGAATCATTGCATTCTAAGTTTTGCGGACTTAGTGCATTATAAAATAAGTCCACAAACTCAGATAGGAAATAAATCCGCAAAATCATTTTTGCGGATTAATTTCTTTCTTTTTGTGAATTTTGGAATGCTAAATCAAAGCAGTAAATAGTTGTTTGGTGCGCAAATAATTATCAGTAAAGCTTACTCATTACGAATTTAGTTCTCATAGAGGTCGATTATTGAAAGGCGTTTTTTTTCTCCACTGAAGTAAAACTGAGCTACGAATTTGTAAAATGTAATACACTATTTGCTTCCAATTTAAATATATGTATAAGTATCAATATATTCAAATATTTAAGTGTTTATAACAGCCTCAGATTTTCCATCCATCAATATAAACATAAGGTAAAACTCTGAAAAACGAAAGTAAAAATTGCTTTATACGATCGCTAAGATGGGAAAAGGCGATCCGCGCCGCGCTACCGGGGTGCCACGTCGGGTCAAGCAACCTGAGCGCCGCGCAACTTATGCGGACTTATTTCATTTTTTGAGTGCGGAGTTATTTCGTGCGGAGTTAATTCATGTAGCCGTTGCGAGTAGGTAGAAGTACTTGGGAGTATTTTACACAGGCCAATGGAACACATCTATTATTCAGCTATTTTAAAGTCTAGAAGAATGCCGTAAATGCTAAGTTTAATCGTACATTTGTAACGAGTAGGAGCTAGGATACTACAAAAAAAAATATTAGTTACCAATCTATAGAATCATTGGAACATTTCGATTATTGGGACGTCCATAATATTGTTTGTTTGTTCATACGTCTATCTGCACGATAGCTTGAGAGCATGCAACTTAGCCTACCTAATTATATATATACAGTGAATAATTATGTGAAATGTATGCCCCCGTTATGTCCGTCGAAAGAACTGCAAGATTTCTATCAAAACATTTATGACGGAAATTATCTTGTTGTGTACTAAGGAGAATTTTGGAAGGTAAAAGATACGCATACACTGGAATTACTATATGCATATCACCCCACTTAAAACTTCTTCTATTCAATTCCAAACTCTTCCCAAAAGTTTAATAAATCACCCCACCTAAGATTTCTTCTTTCCAATTCCAAATTCTTCCCAAAAGCTCAATTTCCAGTGCCAGGGAAAGTTCAGCTTAATATCCCCTAGAAGGTTAATACTCAACGGTTGTTTTTACATCAGCCCGGCGCTTTAAAAACCACGAGGTAATAGGTCCACCACACCAATTCATGGATCAGTTTGATTTGGTCGTTCCATAGATCTAGGCATGTTAGCTTCGGGAAATTATGGTCGGCCTGCACCGGGTTCATAAACCTGTTGGGTGAAATGTTCGGGGTAGATATAGCAAGGCTCGCAAACTCTCTAAGCGATTCTATAAGTGTGTTTGTGTTTGGTGCTTCAGTCAAGTGTCAGCCAATGTTTATAAATGAAAAGTGCATTGCTTGTAGCGACCTGTAATAAAAAAGTGAAACTTAGCTACCAGAAACTGCTTCCCATATGCCAGGGATGAAAGTTACAATCATGTATGTGAAATAATTCGTAACGTCATGTTGCTTAATTCAAACCAATTCCAAGGATACAGTTTTGCGACGTATTTATGGATAATTTTTTTTTGGGTAGCTATATCGGTTGCGATTGTGCAGTACATAATTCCATCGATATCACCACCACAGAAGAGAGATACGCTATTATATGGGGATTTGTTTCTGCTTTTTGTTTGTTTTTTCCTTTCTATTTGTGTTTTCTTGGTTACCTAGTACTACTACTACTTTCACTAACTTTAAGTCTATATTCTCGTGCCTTGGATAACCTAGGAGTTACCTTACATAAATCTAGCTTACAGCATAACACATTCAGGCTAGCACTATTCGAAGTCAAAGTTTTAGCTGTGAATCGCGATTTTTGGATAAAAAGGATATTCCTGTAGCAGCTATCTGGGGTCGGATTCACTCCACGGAGAGGTGTGAAGTTGTGGAGATGAGCGCTCTTTCGAAACTGAACCCTCGGATTTCTGCAATTCGGGGAGTTCGTATTGAGAACTACCAATCTCTCGATTCCACTCGACAAAATTCTCAGCTGTTTTAGTTGTGGTGAAGTGAAAAAATATTCCTCAACTGACAGTATTGTCTGTTATTGTTGAGTTTTGTGAAGGTAGCTGGCACCTAGGAATTTGTAAATTAAATCATGGACTCACTATATAACCGGGATATACTTACAGAAACAAATTATGGAAATCCATCCAAAACTTGCAGAGAACTATGGATTTTGGAGTCTAAAGGTACCCGCTAAATATTTTAAATCACCCCAAAATGGTCAATTTGGTCGTCTTCCAGTGCAGAAGGTATGCTATAAAAATTTTAAATATGCACGTTAAAGGTGGAAAGGATGAACTCGCATTTACATTTTATCTCCTAATTAGATATGTAGTTAGTTTTTGAGTCCGATAAATCGTTTTGGGGATAACTTCAAAAGAAATGAATCAGTCCTCTTAAGATGAAAAAATGGCCGTTTTTTGGTACAAAAATGAACATACTATCAACTCATCATTACGAAGAGCTGCTAAGAAAAATGTTCATAAAAGAGTACTAATGGATGTGAAACAAAGAACGGAAGAAATATACTCAAAATATAGGAACTGGGGTGTATATGACCCAAGTGCAAAATATCCGCCTTTTCGCCCTGAAGCCAGTTATGCCGTTAAAATGATCAAGAACGAACTGCACCATTCGATTACCATCTCCTCCCTCTTTAATTTGATACCATACATGACGTATTTTGGAGAGCTGCCAATGAGAGGTGGTACAACCCCCCCCCCCCCCCCCCCCCATCACAAATGGCCCTTCCCCCAGAAATTGGTCACATGTATTTTTGTACTTTAGATCTTAAATACCTAGGGAAAACCCAATGCTCTATGACCCTCCCACACACCGTTAGTCGTCCTTGAATATTGCGACATTTCTCGCGTTTGCCCTAACTCCCCAAGTATATTAATTATGGAAAAGGAAAATTCTCATCTTCCAAACTCGTGGTTTACAAAATCCGGCACCCGGTGTGACCTTGTTAAAGCGGACAATAAAGATTTATGCTCGGAGTTTCCACGACGTGAAATTGAAACTTGTCACGGCAAAAGGGCAATGAAAAGCTTTAATTTCAGATCCATAACCATGACGTATGATTTGAATATCGACGATAAAGCCTGTTGGAAGAATCAGGTGGATGTAACCGAAAAGATTTATGTTATTTGAGTCACATACAAGTTTTAGATAATCTGAATTCTGTGAGTCTCTGTTGGTACAACCACAGTTAAAAAAGTTTGAAATTACTCCATGCTGGCATTCTGCATATACTGATTTTTGTTGGTTTTACTATGCTCACTGGATACGACTAATTATTCTTGCTGTTTGAGAAGCTGTTAACTACCGGACTACATTTAAAAAGTACAACAAGCTCATATGCACATTTATAGTAGTTGCTATATATACCTACTACTCTGGCTTGGAGCTAGAAATGTTGTATTTAAAATTGAAAGATTTCTTTAATTTTGAAATATTGAATGGAACTGCTATAAAGACTTTGGTATCTATGTAGTTTCAGGAAATACTTCACTTGTAATTCTGGGCTTTAGTGGCGATAAATTTAATATTTTGGCGGCGGTTAATGAGAAACATCTCGTAAATCTTGAGGGATGAACAATGGGCATATCGTCTGAGATACTGCATTACATCGAGATTATACTGATGTCATTGCGGCGTAAGTTATTATAATGACAAAGTTATTGCTACTGACCTCTACATTAGACGAGAAATACCATATTTTTGTATTTTAGACATAAAATTGTCAAAAAAAGTTCTTGTTTCTTAGCTTACCATAAACTTCGAAACTGGATTTTGCTACTCTATGCAGTTACGAGGTTATGATATTGCTATTCTCGAGGTGATGCAGTATCACCGACGATATGTAGTAGTGGTATACGCTCATGAGGCTTCTAGAGATCTCAACATCTCTCCAAGACATTCAACCATTCAATATTTTTCCAGTAAGTCCTTGAAATATACGGCTGAAAATCAGACTTCAGCAGCCGTAGTGTTCCACCTGTTTATTACCCTAACCCGAGGATGCTGCCAAATTATGACGACAACGACGACAAAAGTAGAATTATTCCCAACTCTGGTTACGGCGACAAATTCGGGCGGCGCCATTGGGTACAGCAACATGGTATTGCTATTAGGTCAACATTTAAAATGTTGTCGTAAATGTCGTGTCTGCAACATTGTAAAGCCGAAGATGCGACACCTGTATGTACTAAATCCCGTATTGTTAACGTGGTGGTAGTTCAGAACCATTACCCCCGCTATCTTTACGGCTACTAGGCAGACGCTTTGTGAATCACCCTTCAACTAGCAGGCCACCAATATGCGGAGCTTGATATAAAAAAAATGAGTTAAGTAATTTTACGTACAAATATTCGAAATAACAAAATGCACTGAATATTATAACATAAATATCTAAAAGTGATTACTTACCTTGAACGTTCTTTCCACATGATCCGCAATCTCCCCTTAACACTCCGCAATGGGGCCAACAATCGTGGAACCTCTCTGGACTCCTTCAACAAGTGGAGGCTTTTGATTTCAACGTGTCCTCGGCCACGACTAGCTGGCTTACTACTCCAAATCCTAGGATATCTTGCAAGATTTTTGTTTTTTGTTTTTAATCGGCTCAACTAACATCCATGCTACGCGCATTTCTTTTATTATATTCCTCCCTGCACAAAACAAAAAGAATACTCTGGAAACATCTGTCCACTACAAAGTTCAGCAAAACACAGCCCCCCTCCCCCATTTTTTCTTGGCATCCTTCTTAATCTTTCTCCATTCAACACTTTTTCGACAACCGTCCTCCGGTTGTCTTCTGAACCATCTAAAGGTGCTTTGCATCGTTTTAAACTTTGGCGCCGTGGAAGAGCTTGCCCGCGTCACTACAGTGTGCGTCCTTTAGTGATGTGACGCTAGGTAGAATCAACTTGTGCTCCACTTAGGCAATTCTAATGGACAACCTATCAAAATTGTCAATATGAGCTGCACTTTACCCCTTTTAACATTTACATCAAATTGATTAAGTTAATATTCTACTTGAATGCGCACTAGAAATTATATAAAACTTGTAATTGAACATAATACTAATAAGACTTGAAAAGCTAACCTAAAAGCTTAAGCGTACCGAAACTCCGCCATTGCGCTTCTCCTTTAAAGGAAAGTTTATGGCTCGACTCATTCCACATAAGTTATGCCGATTTCTATTGATCACGTTTTCTCTCAGAAATGTTACATCAAAACCGTTCTATTGACTTGCACTGCTCGAAAAAGTGTACATTAAATGATCCTGGTGCTACACTCGAAAAATCGGCGGTGTTACACCAAAAACGAACGTATCTACATGAGAAATGTCAACTGAATTTCATTAAGCATCACATATCCACCATCAACTATTACTTCACCGAATTCATCCGAAATCACGCCAAAATCATTGAAGTTATAATTTTCATCATTTATGTTGTTCGTAATGTTGTTTTTCCAAGAAAATTTTAGTCTGCCAAAGTACACGGATATGAGCTACTATCACATTCTCATCACATTAAAAGTTGTTCCATCCCAGCGGGAAATGAAAACGCTCAAAGACAATGCACAAGCGCTTCTTTGGAAGCCCGCAGCACTTCCCTACCGCATCCTTTTTCATATGGTTATATCGTGGGAATGTCCGCAGAGTAAAGCGCTCAGACGCGCATTTTTGGGAAGTGTTCTTGAAGCGCTTGTAGGGTACCACGCTTGGAGCGCTTGCAGGGTACCACGCTTGGAGCGCTTGTAGGGTACCACGCTTGGAGCGCTTGTAGGGTACCACGCTTGGAGCGCTTATAGGGTAGCATTCTTGTAGAGCTTATACGCATTACAGAGGGAACTGATTCCGTGCAGATTCCTTTAGCTACCGTAAGAGAGCAGTTCGGAAAATATTGAAACTTCTCGTACACTTTCAGAGGCATATGAGTCAACTTTTCACAACAAAAAACGAACAAGCCTAAAGTCAGGGAAGATATCTGCTTCCGCAAAGATTCCTTTGGCTATGGGAAAAGAGCGCTTCGGAGAAGATATTTTCTGGTTATGTTGTGGACGTGCTTCACCTGACAAGCACTTGACGTATTTCCCGTTGGGATTGAACCTTAGAATATAGAGAATACAGGAAGTGTGAGAAACCAAATTTAGCGTAGTCAAATTCTGGTTGTGTTAGTATCTGTTGCCCTTGTAGTGAAAGCTCAGTACAGCCGTATAGTAGAATCAATACAAAGAGCCGGATAGCAAGATATATGGTTGAAAATATTGCGTTTGCTCCCACCGAAAAGGTTGTTATTCGATGCCCTACGCCAACATACCCAGGGAATTTCGCAGCTGTGACAAACGTAAACAAATCTCGGTTGAGGAAGGAATTTTTGGATTTAACATCGTTTTTGTCATGTATTTTTAATTTAATTTAATATACAAAGGTGTGTAAAGTATACAAGATAATATTTTATAACTATACTTACTAAAAAATGATTTCCCACGTCAACCTTGGTGTTGTTGTGGCAATTTTTCACCGAACACTTCATTCTGAAATTACATGAACTTCACTTAGAAATTTATCACTATAATATCAACAGATAATTACTTACACTCTTTACTTTATTTAGCACTATTTTTAAATCACTTTTCACATGCTTTAAATATTTAAATTGTTGCAAATTACGGAAACTTCGTTTGACAGCTAAACATAGATTTGTCTCTTTCTTCAATATAATGCTGAGCTACTTCACGGCACGCTGAAAAAATCCACGCTCATGCACACGAATTTTACAGGTATCAACACTTCCTGTTGTCTCTATATTCTAAGGATTGAACTCAGTTCACATTATTTGACAATTCTCACAGTTCTTTTTACGTATATTTTTCGTATTCATTAAGGATAATTTTTAGTTTTAAATTAGAAAGGTTTTCCTAGAAAAGTTGTGCTATAACCTGGGTACTGTACGTGCCCGTGAACTCGATCTACCTGGTATTATTAAATAGTTACAGTTCATGTTTATCTGTGCTGAATGCCGAGTTAAATAAGAATTGTTGGATTTATAATTATTTACCCATGGGAAGTGTGCTACTGCGCTATGCAGCTGTCGTGCTATGGATTGGTGCTTCTCCTCCGTTGTGCTATCACCAGCTGCGGCCACCTTGAACTCCGTCTTCAATGTGACAACCTGAAAGGATATTAAAAGCAGCAGCAGCAGAAGTATCATCGGGATAAGCCGGGACAACTGCAGACAATCACGCGACAGTCAGATAAGTTTTGCTAATGATTTCGATCCTGAGTACGGTTCTTTGTTTCAAGTTTTGTCTTTTCTAGGTATCGCAATTCGGACAAGAAATAAAGAACAACAGTACTGTCTTGCCGTTTAAATCTTAGCAGGAAACCAGCACGTAACAGTAGGTATTCAATTTTATACAAAAACTTTAATTTGAAAATAATGGAACATTTTTCGAAGTATTTTTACATAAATAAATTTCCTTTATTAATTTGCACGCTTGAGACATATGACCCATTAATGTGTGCATACTCAACCACACCTAAAAAAAAACAATACTAAAACAGATAGAAAAGTTAAAAAAAAACCGGCCAAGTATGAGCGGACTCGCGCACGAAGGGTTTCGTTCCATCGTACAAATTTTAACATTATGTCCTTTTTATTTATTTTTTCAAATGAGAGTAGGCGTCATGTGAAAAAATAATGCTGTCATTTGAAAAACTAATGCTGTCATTTGAAAAAAATACCTACTTATGATAATAATAATGAATGAGAATAAAACGCCGAAAAAATTACGTTTCTTGTATGGGGCCCCCTTTTATTTTTAATTTAATTTAATTTTTATTATTTGCTGTTATAGCGGCAATAGAAATACACAATCTGTGAAAATTTTAACAGTCTACCTATCACGGTTCATGAAATACAGCCCGGTGACGGACGGACGGACATCGGAGGCTAAGTAATAGGGTTCCCGTTTTTACCCTTTGGGTACGGAATCGTAAAAATAAGAAATAAAAAAAATAGAGCCCACAGTAAACCTTGGACACAATAGCATTGATATGACTTTGCCTGGACAAGTCGCTATCAATAAACATACCTAAATTCTTAACCGCGGTCTTATATTCAATACGAGTTACAGTCAGATAGAGATATGGAAAGCAAGAAAGTCAAGTGACTGATTGAAATTAATTATTCTCTGAGTTTTATTAGGGTTCAATGATAATTTGATTCTACGTGACCAGTTATATATAAGAGGAAGATCCTGATTATAGGGAGATATATCGGCAGGATTTGTTTTAGATGATAATAGCAAATAATTCTACATCATCAGCATACAGTATGATGGAAGAGTACTTAGTAACTTTCACGGTATCATTAATATACAACATAAATAAAAACTAAACCAATATTGACCCTTGTGGGACACCCGATTGAAGAGGCAACAGTTTTGACGAGGACCATTCAAGACAGTAACCTGCTTACGGTGAGTTAAATGGGACCTTATAAAGTTCGCTGCAGACTGATTAAAACTGAACTGAGTCACCAATTTTTGATAACGAATATGGAAATTGCCAGAATCGAAGACTTTGGAAAATCCAACAAGCATATTATTACGGCTTTTCGTAGTTCAATATTTTGTCGAACATATTCATTAAGATGAATATAATATAGCAGTAGCAGTACTGTGCTTAGGTCTAAAGCGACACTGGTGCTTTGCGGTCAGACGATGGACCTCCGTATAAACCCTAATCTGCTCATAGAGTAACCTCTCTAGAACTTTAGATAGTACTGGAAGAATACTTATAGGTCTGAGGTCCTGTGGCGCAGAGGGTTTATTTACTTTCTTCATCAGATAAATATTTGAAATCTACCACTGTGTCGGAAATTATTATGTTGTAATTGCCGTATTAAAAATATGTACATTGGTCTAATTATAAAAGGCAAGATGAGCTTAAAGTCGTATATCAATATCATCCGAACCTATTGTATTTGATTTGATCGATTTTATGGCAAAGATGGTGTCATAATAGTGAAATTCTTGAAAGAGAACTGGGCGGATATATTATTCACAGTATTGGGCAACAAGTTTGCATTTATTTATAAAGTAAGTATTACATTCATCTAGGTCAATGGTACCACTGTCATAAGATTTTGGGATAATTCAGGTCTCTTTTATATTTCTCCAGACAGTACCAGATGGCAACGAAAATACCTAGATTTCGTTTTTCGAATCTCAGCTGTAGTAACGCTTCGTAATCTTTTATAGTTTCTCTATAGTTCTGAGCCACCAGACCTTCTTCACAGATTATAGGCAAAATTGCACTTAGTTATTTTAATTTAAAATCATTGTTTATCCATGGCGAACAATAATGCGTTGTAATAGTTTGTTCTGGAACAAATTCATTATACAGACTTAAAATAGGTCTCTTAAAATACTCTACTTAGTCAGTGGAATTGTTCGTTGCATAAATATAGTCCCATTCGACAAATGTAATTTCTTGGTGCAGACACTCTACATTAATTGAACGATAACTTCTAGCCTTGAATGTCCTAAGCTTAGCTCTTTTAATAAATGGACATACTACTGAAACAAAAACAGCTAAGTGATCACCAATACCAGCCAATGGAAACTCAATACAAGAGTGATTGTCTTGTTTCACTGTCTCAAGTGTCAAAAGCCAGTTATTGTTTATGTTAATGCTTTTTTTCTCGTAGCTATATAAAAGAAACTTCGATTTAAGTAACATCAAGTGCACATGGAATATTGGTAAAGTTTTTTAAGGAATATACCCATCTTTCTAGTCATTGAATAAATATATCCAAATGCAGTGGTTATACGATTTTTGTATTGCTTTCTAGTTGCAATAATATATTTAACTCAATTTGATATAAGTCTAATATAAACCGATTGATGTTCGTGTAATCCTGAATTTGAATATGATGAATTTACTTATACTGCCATATCAGAAGCAACTCTGACTAAAATTTTGAATTTACCTCTATACATATGTATGCATATGCGAAAAATTAAGAACAGATCCAAGACACATGGATTTATCAGTAAATAAATTTAGTGTGGTACCAAGAAGGTTTTAATTTAGTATATTATCATAAATCTGCAGCAGTGGTGTATTTTGGATTTCACAACCTGTCCTTCATAACTCAAATATTCAAATCATATTTTATGGACTTTTTATAAGGAAGACAATTCCAAAGATACATCATTCTAAAAATAAGGAACATACTTGGCTACTTTAGTACTATTCCCCAATTATATAACTAACATTCTTCACAAGTGTGCTACAATGCAGGCAATTTATATTGGTTTTTTGAAGGTTTATCCACAAAGTAATACTCCTGTACATAAGTGTCGGTCAGTCGGTCAGTGCGGACGTATTTTTGAGTTGCTCTTCTAATTTAGTCCTTTATATTGGTCAACTAAGCTGTGAGCTCTTTGCGGTTTAAAATGGCAAACGATCTGTGTGGGACATGTGATCAGAAACTATTTGATAAAAAAGTTCACTGCTTTTTGTGCAATTCTAGTTTCCATAAGAGATGTTCTAAGCTTGATGATAATGCAATTAATGTACTAGAGCAAAACATATGTATGTGTTGGAAATGTCGGTATTGTGCAAGTTGTCTTAGCCTAATTCCTTCGCTCTCAAGTGAAAGCAAATCTTTAAAACAATTCTTTTCGAAAGAGGTGATTGAGCTTAAGGTTCAAACAATGAAAATTGCAGCTGCTGTGGATGATAATAAGCCATTACAATCAAGCAAGACCGTTACTCATGCTACAACTATTCCTACGTCAGAGTGCTACCAAGAGTGATGATTCATCGACTGCTGCAATGACTTCTAATAAGGTATTAAGAAACGTTCCAAATGAAACGTTATCTTTGGCCCAATCAACTTATAACAGAAATGCACCAGGAAATTTTTTTCGAGTTCTTTGAGCTCTACTGCTGCAACAGACAGTTCTGCTAGCAATCCGGATGCTGTAGTTAACGAGGTCGAAAACGCTAACAATTGGAATGTTGCCAGCGCAAAAGGCGATATATGTGAAGAAATTCATAACATTTCCAAAAAACCAACAAGACCCAATTCCCACGAGTATTCTGACATAGATGACCCTCAGAATATTTCAGTTGCTAATATTGAATCTCAGAGCTGTGAAGCAGCCGTACCAATAGTTGCTGGTTTTTTACCAGATATACACACACATACACACATGACATCATCTAGGAGCAGCAGTTTATTTCGGAATAAAGATAATCCTTTATCCATTTATTATCAAATTGTCAGAGGATTACGCACCAAAACAATAGATTTATATTTATCTTGGACTGAGAACGAATTCGATATTGTTGTACTCGCTGAGACCTGGCTTCATGATGGATTTCTTCCCTGAAAGTTACCCGCTGTCCAATTTCGTCAGGTTATAACAGCGATGGAGGCGTTTTAATACCAGTCAAATCAAATATCACTCGCAGCGAGATTACATTACCAGATAATAATGCAATTGTTCAACAAATATCTATATCAATTTTTAATCCATCAAGACATAATTTCCTATATGTATATCTGTGTCCGCTACATTCCACCATCAGAAAATTGGGATATATACCATTCTCACATCCAGAATATCACTACTCTATCACATAACATTTCTGAGGATGACTACCTTTGTGTACTTGGAGACTTTAATTTGGGAGGAGTCACTTGGGCACCTACCGATGAGGAACTAATATTAATTCCGTGGAATATTACATCAGATATTAAATTGCTTGTGATTGATAGCTTAAGTGGTTCAAATCTTTCTCAAGTCAATAGTATTAAAAATTTCTTTGGTAGATTTTTAGATTTAATTTTTCTTAGTGATAACTGTTTTGCTGAAATTAAGGAGTGGTCTTTCCCATTGGTGAAATGGGATATCCATCATAAAGCGTTAATAATGCATATGAATTTGTATAATTTTGAGACAGTAGGTAACTAGTTATTGCTCAGATTTAGAGTTAGACTATAAGAATGCAAATTTGATTAATTTAAATGAATTTTTTTCTAATGTAGATTGGATGGAAATTCTTGCTGACGTTTCTTTCGAACAAGCATACAGTAACCTCATTAACGTCAAAAGCTACACGTAATAATTCTCATCCTGCGTGGGTAAGTAAGTCCATTTTGCGTTTAAAAAATGCTAAGAATAAGCCACATAAACAATATAAATGTAGTGGTAATATTGAATTTTTGGATAAATTCCGTAGACTATGCAAAGAGTATTAATTTTTGAATACATTCTTATATAAACAATTCCTTTGGTAAACCGAATCTATAATTAAAAATCATAGCCGCGCTTTTTGATCAGTTATAAATAATATGAAGAAGACCTCAAATTTTCCAAATGTTATGGAATTAAATGAAAAAACAGCCCAAAATGCACAAGATGCTTGTGAATTGTTTGCTGACTTCTTTGAATCGGTGTACTGTAATTATGATATGCAGAACTCCAATGAATAATAATAAAAATAATTTAACATAGGAGATATGATTCTTCTTGATTCAGATGTTGAACAAGCCATCGATAATTTGGAAGTAAATTATAAATATGACTATGACCTTGTGTCGCCAGTCATGGTTAAATCTTGCAAATATTCCTTTATCCTTTTCCCTTATCCCAACTTTAAAATATATTTTTAATTTATCACTTAAATCTGGAATATTTCTAGATGCGTGGAAAACTACAACTATTAAACAAATTTTCGAAAGTGGTGCACATCATTGCATTAACAACTCTAGAGCTGTTGCTCTCATGAATGTTTTACCAAAGTTGCTTGACAGCATTGACGCAAATAAAATATCATTTTTATGTAAAGAAATTATCTGTTCTGAGCAACATGGATTTCAAAAGGGAAGGGCAACAGTCACAAATCTTGCCTTATTCACAAATTATTGCATCAATTCAATTGAGCAAGTAGCTCAAGTTGACTGTGTTTACACAGATATCTCTAAAGCATTCGATAGAGTATGCATCCATATTTTAATAAATAAGCTGCGCGCTCTTGGCTTTCATTCAACTTTTTTAGATTGGATCACGTCTTATCTTACAAACCGCAGACAAATTGTCACAATTTTTACAAATTATTCACGCATCTTCAAAGCAAATTCTGGAGTTCCACAGGGTAGTCTCTGCGGTCCAATTTTATTCAATATTTTCATCAATCATATTAGCACAATATTCAAGTATTCACGCTGTGTAATTTATGCTGAGGATTTAAAGTTGTTTCTAAAAATTACCTCCTCAAATTCATGCCTTCATCTACAAAATGATCTTGATAGTTTATCTATCTGGACTCAAGATAAATACTTCAAAATGTCATGTTTTAACCTATAGTCGTTCTATAAGCCCGATATGCTTTAATTCTGTTATTAATACTGTTTCCTTAAATCGTCTTGGCGAAATATAAACTATCATTTGCAAGACATATAGAATATATACGTTTAAGATGTTATAAACTTGTTGGTTTCATAAAAAGAAACTGTAAGGAATTCAAAGACGTTGGCACTTTTAAAACTTTGTTTACCAATATTGTTCGTGCCATACTAGAATTCGCTGCAATCATTTGGTCTCCCCATTACCAAGTGCATATCCACAGATTAGAATCTATTCAAAGAACATTTGCACGTTTTATATGTTATAGGCTTAAAATATGGGAGGATATGTTACCCTCGTATGAGTCAAGACGTTTACTAATAGGTTTATCAAATCTAAGCTTCAGACGTGACATGCAATGTGCTTTATTTATAAGGGATATTCTGTGTTCCAATATTTTATGCCCAGAGCTTCTTAATATATTCAATTTATATGCTCCAGAAAGGTCCTTAAGAGCAAGAAACTTACTAATTACATAGAATTTTTAGTTTTAATTTTAAACATGAATGGAATTAACAAAATTTTGTATAAATTCTGTTTCTCAGTAGACTTAGCATTAAATTATTTAATTAATATTTATGTATTAATAGTCTGTAGGAGACGAACTCTGTAGACTCTAGGTAAATAAATAAATAAATAAATAATTCAAAAATAGTCATTTGTGGTTTTCACTATACTTTCTTTATTTAGGGTTAATACCATTTATGCAATTTGTAAGACTGAAACTGTTTAATCGAACTAAATTATTACTATCCCTCTGCTGCTCGACAGCAAAGTCATATCTGTGTGCTGCTTTTTTACTCTCTCCATATCGATAGTTTTTTTATATTCCTCATTATGTTTAATATGTGGAGATGATTTAAAATTAGTTAAGGTTAAGGTTAACTTTACCAGACACAGTACTCTGTAAAATCAATGAGAAAATTTTTATTATATACTCGTATATACCCAAGTATTATTTAAAATTTCATCTGTAGAGTAGTCAATTGAATAAGAATTAGACATTTAGAATTTTACATAAAATAACCTAAAAGTAAGTACGGAAAGAGATATTTGGCCTTAAGCACCCAAGCAACATCGTTAAGATTTAAAGTGCGGGAAATTTGGAATTTTTCCTATATAGTTCCTATATAAATCTCGATCAACATTTAAGCTCTCACGTAGATCTTATATGTAGTTCTTAAAGAAATATCTAGAGTGTTATATCTACTTTAATTGTTTTATATGAGTCTAAGGAGTATAAGTTCTATATTATGAATCTACTACTTTAACATTATTGCTATAAACATACTTACGTTTATAGGACTATAATTTCCAGAGAATCGTAATCCTATATAACATTCCTATATCAGTATTGGGGAATTTATATATGGAAGTACAGCTCTTGGAAAATATGTTCATATGTCAAGTCTCGTATCAAAAATTAATCTCCAATCAAATCAACCCATATATAATAATACGGGGAATAAGTAATTCCAGTGAGAATTCATTTTCTATATCAACGCTCATATAAGAAATCATTATTTAGTGAACTTTTACATAGGATCAAGGGAGTCACTTGGAATATGTGTTCCTATATCAAAGCTCACAGGAGATGCCAAAGTGTCATGTCGGATGTGCTTCTTTTGAATATGATAGATGATTTTATAGCTGCAGAGCCTCTACATTTGATGTAATTAGGCATAACAAAAAGACTACGAATATTTTTGTAATTCATAAAAAGTGGTCATCTCGAGATTTAGTATGTTTCCGAATTGTTGCTCAAATGTAAAATGCCTTCCGAAATGCTTCGTGCATCTGGAGGACTTTAAAAGCACATCACGCTGGACGATCGGAGTTCTCATATAGGAATTCTCGCCACGAAATAGGAACTTATGCACTATATGAATGTTCTTTTTTTTTCTTTTCTCTACCCTGCCTTATATAGCACTACAAATGCTATATAGCAATATCTATTTTCAACATAGCAATTTACGTCTTTATATAGGAATTTGTTACCTATATAAGCGTTTATTTCTGCTTATGTAGGTGTTGAAGTCAGCATATGAAATTTTGTCTGTTATATCAATATTTTTAATCTTTAAGGTAGAATTGAAATCCTCAATCATCTCGTTTTTATGTACCCCTACCCAGTAGCCATGTCTGCTATTTATTTCGACGGCCATTTGTAATAAAAAAAGACGCATTTTTGTACTATTAAAGATTTAGCTACTAATCATATTGATAACCTTATTGAAAAATAGATAAATATAGCATTTCAAGATTTAATTAAATCTTTTCCAGAAAGATTTAAACTTTTTCCACAAAGAATTAAAGCTTCTCCACGAAGAATTAAATATTTTCCACAAAGAATTAATCAAAATTCATAAACAATTAAACTTGGAAATAATGAAATTTTTATTTCGTTTTTACATTTGTAAATATTTTGAGGTTAATGAAGTCGTTCGCCAAGTGATGCAGGAGCAACATCTATCATCATGTCCATTATGAAATTTACAGCATCTGTACCATTTATCTCTCTAACGCTACATTCTACAAATGAAGAGAAGTTGTGGTCAACGCATGTGGCTGCGAGAATTCTCCTCGCAGCTCCTTTAACCTTTGAAAACGTTTGCTCTATAGTATTGAGCATAGGTGAATATGATGAAAAAAATTGAAGTCGTAGATTATTGGTGGCAACAATCTCGCGAGCAACAGCATTCGTCTTGTGTATGGCGGGATTTTTCCAAGATTTACCATGCATCTCCTACATGTGCAATTTTACACATTTATCGGAGTTGCATGTTGAATTACAACCGGTTTTTTATGTACCTAAAAAGCATGTGTTTATTGGTTTGTTTTTTATACAAAAATACAGTTTAAGTGTTGCTATCCATGAATCTGAGTTAGGTATATGTATATATAAAAAAAAATAATATATATATACATATTTGTTTAATTCTTTATGGAAAATGTTTAATTCTTTGTGGGGAAGGTTTAATTCTTTGTGGAAAAAGTTTAATTCTTCCTGGAAAAGGTTTAATTATATTTTGTAATGTTATACAAAACAATTCCATTTATTTTGAGAGCCAAATGAACATAACTGTTTTTAACCATAGTTAATTAAACTTTATATTTATTTATTTATTTTGAGCCGCCTTGTTTTTAGGTTATTAGGTACTAACAGTAAAATTTTAATCATATGCCTTGTGAAAAATGAATTTTAATATTAATAAATATATATGTAATATGGTATAATCTAATCGTGCATGCATAATAAGTTCCAAATGAATATTAACCCTAACAGGTCACACTTCAGTAGAATCTCATTACGGTCACACGGGGTCCATATAACCCAAGCTATCAAAAATGATCTCAAACGTCAACAATTAGTTCTAAAAACTATATTGAGGTAGATATTGTTTAAAGTTCCCGGAAGGAGATTTTATAGTCTTTTTAATTAAAATTAATTGTTTAAATATTGTAAAATTTGGGCGAAGCCAAGCTCAGGGGATACCCTATGATGCAAAGTACAGCGTGGCAGGAAGGAGATAGGGAAATGATTAAGGGATATGAGGAGAGCGGCGGAGGTGCCGATGTATGTCGCCCTTAAACTTTCGCAGGTTGTATGCCGGAGGAAAGACAGAAGATGGTAGACTGTTCCACATTCGCACAGTTCGGGATAAGAAAGCATCACGGAATTTTAGTGTACGGCCGAAGGTAATTTGAAGGGTAAAGGATGAGCGCGGGATGCAGCGCGAGTATTGCGTGCAGGAACTATTCTACAAGGGATCAGACTAGATATTTCATCAGAACATTGACCATGCATATAGCGATAAAGGAGCGAAAGGCATCCAACATTGCGACGGTGCTCGAGCGAGTCGATATGACGAGTAATTGCCACATCGCCAATGAGCTTGCAGGCTCTCTTTTGGACAATATCTAATGAAGCTAAGGCTGTGCGACCAGCCCTGGCCCAGATATGGGAATTGTATTCCATTCTAGGTCTGATGTAGGACTTGTAGAGGAGCGCTATATTTGATGGGCTGAAATATGTCTTACACCTTTTCAAAAAACCAAGACATTTTGATGCTTCTTTGGCAACCGAGAAGATGTGATCTGTCCAGCTTAACTTACTGGAAATATTAATGCCAAGAATTCTTAGTGACGGTGAATCAGAAATTAATGCTCCATCAAACGAAACGGGAGTGGTTAAGTGATGGTCTTGTTTTAATGAGATGAGACAGCTTTGGGTCTTACATGCATTGAATTCGACGCGATTCACTTTGCCCCAAGCGAGAATATTGTCAAGATCGTTATTCAATGATCTAATCATGCAGTCGCGTTTAACACAAGTAGCGTTCCCTCTGGAATCCGCAAGGGTATCAAAGGAGTATGCGAAATCAAGGGTACTGTCAGCAGCAAAGCTATGGATAGGATTAAAAGTAAGGGAAAGCAGATCATTAATGAAGATTAGAAATAGAGTCGGAGAAATAACAGAGCCCTGGGGGACACCGGCATTAATAGGATGAGGTTCAGATATAACGCCATCTAATACAACACGTATTTGGCGACTAGATAAAAAACTTTCAATCCATAATAGAAGAGGAGGGGAAAGACCAAGTGCTTTGAGTTTGGCTAAAAGGGCTGGATGCCAGACTCTATCAAAGGCCTTTGAAATATCTAGAGCAACGATTTTGGACTCACCAAAATTGTGAAGGCTACGATTCCAACGTTCGGTAAGAAAAGTCAGCAAGTCTCCAGACGAGCGACCGTGCCGGAAGCCGTATTGGCGATCGTTGATGAGCTGATTGGTTTCCAGATACTTCATTAAAAAAATTCAAAAACCTTTGAAAGAATCGAAGTGATTGCAATTGGTCGATAATTTGAGGGATTGCTACCCTCTCCTTTCTTGGGAATAGGCTGAACGTGAGCTAGTTTCCAAGCAGTTGGAAATTTTCCTGTCGAATAGGACAGGTAGAATAGTTTGCGCAGAGGTTTAGCCAAGGATGAGGCACAGCTTTTAATTAATAGGAGCGAGAAACCATCAAGTCCTGCGGCTTTAGAGACGTTGATACCATTAAGGACCTTGAACACATCTCTCGTACGGATGTGTATTGGCTCTTGTACACATCCGCACGGGGGATGCACGACAGGTGCCTGTGAAGTGGGTGGAAGAAAAGTATTTGATGCGAATCTAGCAGGCAAAATATTAGCTTTATCCTGGGAGTCAACAACCACTTCACCATTATTAAGTAGCGAAGGTATAGAGGAATTGCTGAAGTTGTTCCTGATCGTTTTGACCAGGGGCCAGACACCTTTACTACCTTTGCGGCTTGCCAAGATTCTTTGTCTGACATTCTGGTCAAAAAGAAATTTTTCTCTCTAGATAATGGACTTGCAGGTGTTCCGTGCAGTCTTGTAGATTTCTTCCAGTTCTGGACAAGGATGCACTTGATAAGCGCGAAAAGCAGACTCTTTCGCTTTTATAGCTTGGTTGCACTTATCGTTAAACCAAGAGCGATTTTGCTGTTGTTGAGATCTGCTGTAAGAATACGGAATATATTCACGCATGCCTAGACTTAGTAAGTTACTAAGTTCTAATGTGCATTCATCAGCATCCCTCCAAGCAAAACAGACCGACCCATCTATATCTCTAAGATACTGATTGGGACTTTCCCAATCAGCGTTCTTATAGTGCCAGAGAAGCCTACTTGTAGGTGGAGAAGTGGGGCGGCGCAGAGATGAGGTGATAAATTGAGCCGTGATTAGACAGTCGTCTGAATTACCAAGAGGGGAGCCGACTGAGATAGAATATTTGTCAGGGTGAGATGACAGAAACAAATCTAGTAAATTGGCCCTATCTCCAGCTGCATCAGGGATTCTCGTCGGTGCATCCACCAGCTGATGCAAATTGAAAGATTCACAAAATAGTTCAACGAATCGGCCCGCAGGACTTGTGGTGGAAGAATGTCTGAGCCACGGTATGTTATGGACATTAAAATCGCCTGCTAGGACGATTTCGGAAGAGGGGGAGACAGAAAGCAAATGATCAATATTGTTGGAGATACATATTTGGGCTGCGATAAAGGAAGCAAAAGTAGATGATGTATGTGCCTGTGAAGTTTGAACCTAATCCAGATGGAATTAAACTCGGGATTGGCAGAAGGTGGAAAGTCTTTTAGAATGGTAAAGGCCACATCATTCCGAATATATATTGCGATCCCCCTATGTGGAGAAAAAAGAGGCACTAAGCTATAACCAGGGACGTGATATTGATTAGAATCAGCATCAGAAATGACTTTGGTTTCACTTAGCGCAAGAATTGCCGGATTTTTTGATTGAAGGTGGCAGTACAACGAAAAACGATTTGCCCCCAATCCGCGAATGTTGCAAAATTCTAAAATGAAATTCTGCATATTCCAAAGCAAAACAAAAAAAAAAGCAGAAGAAAGAGCGACACACAACAACACAAATATTTATTTAGGGATACCCAGCTGCAGTCAACGACACAGCGAGGTAAACAAAAAACAGCAATAGTGTTATGCCTATTTGCTGCTTTCAGTACCTCAGACCGTGCAGTTCAATGACCACAGCTGGGGACACCCGTATTGCTGATCAGTGACAAGGGCTAATGACCTTGCACTGATTACTGATGTACATGGGAGATTTGTTAAACGCCACCGTACTGTGCTGCTGGCTTGTGGAATGCCGGCAGGGCATATTAAGAATTTATTTCGTTAAAAAAAGCTATAAGAATCTATTCTTTAAACTTGATATTTTAATAAAAAAAATCATTATAATGTTGCCCCTTTAAAAAGTGTATTTATTTTGAAGATCGAAAGCGCGAAACATGTCGAAAAAGTGGCCTTTATGTCGCATAAAGAATAAATATAACTGGAGCAACAATAATTATCACACAGAAATTTTTGCAAAACACTTTTTATTTTTATAATTTAATATGAAAATATAAAAGGGTAGAGTAGAAATAATTTTTTTTCTTAAATTTTCACTCAACACGCATATGTGCGCCCTATGTTCGTCGTACATTGAGCGTTTACAAGATGGACAGAAGTATATTGTTTTTTTTTTATCCTTGTCTCTTTTACAAATTCCGCAACGTTGAGTTTGGATAGGTATTGCTTTTCACCATTAACGTGTAAATCATTTTTCAAGATCATCATGATTCCTTAAATTTACTCGCAAAGTTGACATAGTGGGCTCTCTTCCAACTGCTGCCGTACTAATTCTAAAGATATTTCGCAGAGACAATCCCGAGCGCTTACATGTATATTTTGGCCAGCTTTCAGTTTCTGACATTGAAAAAGAATTCACGCATTCACAGCAGCCTGGTCCAACATACCATAAAATATCCGCATCGGCTAACGGTTCGTTTCTCTAGAGGTGGTAAATAAGTGGCACAGCTTGTCGAAACAATCTGTACCACTTTTATTTGTATTATAATGCCATATAATATCTGGCTTTCGATCAACAATCTTTGCAGATGCGAGTAAGAGGAAGCCAAAAGAACTAATATATCTTTTTTTATGTACAGGACAACAGCGTTATTCCAGTGGAGGAGTAACAGAATTTTGTTTCCGGCGCGATTTCCCATCATCCAAAAATGCACTTTCTTCACAAACATGTTCCATTTCATCTTCTGAAGCTGCATTGCCGATATCATTCATCTTGGTCTAATAATAAATCTCGCACATGTCATGAGTGTCGATTGTAAGCCACGCAAACAAGCATTGAAAACATATAACTACTGCACCGCAAAATATCATTTCACTTGAAATTTCATATTTACGTTACAGAAAATACATTTTTATAATTACCAGCACAAAAAAAAATTGTTCAGTAGAAAAAACAAATAAGTCATACGGGGTCACCGTGACCCCCACGATTTTTAACGGTATACTTTGAACGACCGATAGACGAACACTGATGATTTCAAAGCTACGCTAACAGGACCTAAGTATATAGTTGATTAGACGGGGTAATTGCAGATGGGCCACCAAGGCATATTTCTAGTATTTAGGGACTTCACCTGAAATTTGAAAAAAATGGGGTCAATTTGACCCGCAGTGACCTATTACGGTTAAATCTGCAGACTTGAATAGGATATATTGTCTTTTAAAGATTTTACGCTAGATAGCAAATAAGTTATCAATTGGGATATATTTAATTCCTATACAAATGAAGTAGACCAATCTAGGAAAACCTACAACAACGTCATAATCAAATTTCTACAATAGGGTATATGAGATTAAGATATAAGTACATTATACGAATAATAATTCCTATATCCACACTAAACTTTATTCTCAGGGGCCGGATTCACTAACTCGGAGAGTTGTGGAGTTGTGGAGATAAGAGTCCTTTTTCCACTTAACTCTCCACTCGGAATTCTGTAAATCGTGGAATTTGTATTGAGATTTTCCAAACCCTCTATTCCCCTAGGCAAAACTCTCGGCTGTGTTAGTTGTGGAGAAGTAAGAAAAGTATTTCTCAACTGACAGTATTGTCTGCTTTTATTATCCTTTGTGAAGGTACTAATGTACCTAGGACCTTCTAGTTGAATCATGGATTCACTGCATATCCTGGCTATGTTTGCAAAACTAAACTGTGGAAATCCTTGTAATACTTTCAGAGAAATAAGGATTTTGGTGTGTCAAGCTACCCGCCAAAAATTGTAATTCACGCGAAAATGGTCAATTTGGTCGTCTTCCAGTACAGAAAACATGCTATAAAAATTTTAAATATGCACGTTAAAACTTGTATGTAGGATGAAATCGCATCTACATTTTGTCCTCTAATTAGATATCTAATTACTTTTTAAGCCCGGTAAATAGTTTTGGAGATAACCGTAAAAGCAGTGAATCAGTCCTTCTTAAGATAAAAAAATGGCCGTTTTGTTGGTACAAAAATGAATATACTTTCAACTCATCATTATGAAGAACTTATAAGTCGTGGAAATTTACTTTTCAGAAGAAAAATGTTCACAACAGAGTACTAATGAATGTGAAACAAAGAACGGAAGAAATAAATGCAAAATATAGGAACTGGGGTGTATATGACCCAAGTGAAAAAATCCGTCTTTCGGCCGTAAAAAGTTAGTTATGAATTTAAAATGATCAAAAAAAGAACTACACCACTCGATTACCCATTTCTCCCTCTTTAATTTGATACCAAACATGACGTATTTCCGACAACCCCCAACCCCAAAGGCCCCTACCACAAATATTTTTCATCTATGTTTTTGTACTCTAGACCCTAAATCCGAAGGAAAAAAACCCCAATGCTCTACGACCCTCCCACACAGAGTTAGCCGTCGTTCAATATTGCGATACTTCTCACGTTTTCCCTAACTCCCCAAGTATTTTAGAGAATCGCGAAGGAGATTTAGGGAGTTTTAATCGGGGAAAACGAAAATTCTCATCTCCCAAACTCCCAAGCTCTCCGAGTTATAGAATCCGGCCCCAGAGCATGATATGGGACTCTCCACTTTATAGCTAGAAGAGTGATACAATAATCTGGGCTCTTAAGACATCTTAATTTCGCAAGATTTATGCCCCAGCAGAGCTCTGAGATTTATAGAGAACAAACATTACTCATTGGGCAAAATAATTTGGTTACTATAGCAGGCAAATAATACCCAGATACCAATTATTTATTAACAGAAAATAGGCGAGTTACTGACCATATCGTTTGGCAATGTCAATGTAAGTATAGGCGGAAGTTACTAAACGCTCCTACATTCCCGGTTTTCACGTATCATTTGACAATTTATTCCTCGCGCTTAACAAGCCTTTCCACTGCTAGAGTATATTGCAAAGACAGCCCCCGAAGAACGTCAGAGAAAAGTAATAATAATGGAAAAATAACGCAAAATTTAAAGTTAAAGTGTCAATAACTCCGGATTAAGAAGAAATATTGAGGTGGTTTTAAGTTATATACAAAGGCGGAAGGAATTGAATCTTTTCACAGATAGTCACGGATATTTTGTTTTTTATAGTAATAAGATGCTTGGTATATCTGTGGTATAACCCCGCGTCTTGAAAGTCGTTATATGTCTCAATAAGTAGGTACTATTACCTGCTTGAGTATCATCGTTTAAATCGTATATGCATCAATAAAAAATTTAACTGTCTGCAGAGTTTATCAACTTTTGCAACTATAGAACAACAATATAATTTAGTTACGAATAAATCACCAACACTTTTCTGAGCAATGAAAATCTAACTTTTATGAAATTATAAAAATTATAATACTTATGCACACATTTATGAAGTACATATGTATATACCTACATATAATATCAGATTACAGCTTGAATAGTGCTTCAATTTCTAAGGTTCTCTAGAAAATATACAAGTATATTTTACATGTAGAGTTAAGTAGAATGCCGCGTTAAACTTTCACTTTTCAAATGCTTTCCGCTTTTCACAAATCTCTGCTTAAGCTGTCATGAACAGCTCAAGCCGGCATTTATTCGTTTTCATATACTCTGCGTGTATGTAAATGTATTCAACAATGGTTTATGCCTCTATTAACTGATACATTTCTTTGTCAGAATATAACATTTTCTATTCAAATTTAGAATTTTATACGTGACATCCATGGATAACAAAGTAGGGGAGACCGGAGACAAAAGCAACAGCGCCAAGAAAGTAACATGCCCTTTTTTAATGCGTTCGTAATTGTTGAAAAGTTTAGCTATACAATTCAGATGCGTACGCCAGTGCTTGCTAAGGTCGGTTAGTTTCAGTTGAACATTCTTATCAGTTGCACGTTCCAGAGCTGAATTTGTATATTTGTGCCACTCATGTAAATTTTTCTAGAAATCTATAGTTAATGTGTACCTACTGGGGTGATTATTTGCCTGTGCAGTCCTGAATAATGGTTTTGCAGCTCTCTATATTTTATTTCCACAATTCCTCTGTGGTTGTTAGGTAATGATATATTCATGTTAAAAGCCATTAGCGGGGATAAAAGTAACACGACACCTCGGGGTGTTAAGAATACTAGTAAAGCCAGTAATTTCTTATAATTAGGTATATATTTATAATGCATATTTGAAGATTAGTCATTATAACAATGAAAATATACATACATAGCTGATACAATACTTGAGCTATATTTCGTTGCTTTAGCTTTAAATTATGTTTCGTTTGTTTAACAATACTAACGGATATTTAATTTATTTTTTGTAAATAGGGAGAGAATATTAATTCTTGCTTTGGTTTTATTAACACTAAAAGCTGTTTCTTGTTGTTATTAAAATTATTCTTCACTTAATTTCCTTAAAAGAAACAGTGGTACTTCTGTCCCCACTACATGTTATCTTCGTCCTAGGCCACCAGGATGAAAGTAGCAATCGACGTGTCCCCGAAAACTCTTCTAGTTCTTTAAAAGCTTCATTTGGAAACTGAAAACTAGGTGCATTTGTAGGGGATGGAGCTAACTTTTTGAATATTTATTTAACTGCATCTTTATTAAGTAGTTGACATTTTAGCTAAATGTAAAAAATGTTACTCTTATTCCCGGTCTCCCCTACTGCAGAAATTTCCGCAGATTTAAGAGTGAATTAGAAACTACTTAACCATAGTTGTAATATTTTTTTAAATAATATAGGGATATGCCATAGCCTTAAGCTCTTTAACAAGTGAAATGGAACTATAGAACAACACCCTATTGTGATGGTAAGTGTAAATTGACGAATTAAAAATAAGGAAAATTACAAAAATTGGCATTAATAAGTTCATAAATATTTTTATTGTGAAGTCTCGAGTTATAGTTGAGTATTCAGAGATAAGTTAAGTTCCAGATCGGTTATCCTTCGTAGCGTTGCCAAATTCAAATTTAAAAATATCCCTTGATATTAAGAAGATCATTTGGAATTAGGCAACGTAGCAAAATTAAATTTTATTAATTATATGATAACAATAAATCTAAGTACAAACTATGTCAGGTTCTCATTATGCAATTTCTGTTTTAATCTATTGAAATTTTAGAATTCTAATTTAAATTCAAAAATATAGAATATTTGACACATAGTTATTGATAGTGTAGTCATTTTACAATTTAATTATCAAAGATAAAATGTTAGAGACAATTAAATTGCAAATAAGTTTTTATTTAAAAGTAAACTCAACTAAGAAGCCTTAAAAGAAAGATAGATTGTGCAAGTCTATAACGAAAACATGTTGTACATATGTACATTATAATACTTTGGATTCCAATTATCTGATGAAATTAAGAAAAAACCAGTGAACTTTTTACATGTAATTTTCTTTTTATAGCGAACTTTGCCTAAAATATTGAAAATGAGTGGTTTGAAAGATCAATTTGTATAAAGAGAATGAGTAATAAGTATCCAGTAAAATTCTTAGATTCATCTGTACATCCCGATTTTAATTTTTAAAGGAATCCGAAATCTATATTCGCCCATAAATACTTTGGCATGAACATTTTTCTAACTATAACCCTATTGCAAGATTATCTTGTAGGGCTCAAATTATTCGAATGAACCCAGTTTATACGGGTTTATCGGCTGGATGGCTGAGTGCGTATGCCGATTCAATAATGATCTGCAGCGTGTATATAATTGGTCACTGCTAAATAGCCTGGACTTGGATCCCAGTAAGTCAAATTGATTAGCGATTTAAAGAAATAGAATTGATCCTAATACTGTCCCACCAATATCTATCAACAGCACCGTTTTATCATATGTTGATTCAGCTAAAGCCCTTGGCTTTGAACTCAACTCAAAGTTTACCTGCTGTAATCATATATGAGCTACAATAGGTAAAATATATGGATGTCTGCGGCAGCTATGGTTAAGCTCTTGTTTTCTCTCTTTTCATATCCGGATGAGGCTAGTCAAGTCTATAGTGGTCCCCCATTGCACATATGGTAGTGTGGTGCTCTCAGTTCTTGACTCAATCTGTCGAAGGAGGCTCTTGGTTTGGTGGCAAATAACGACGTACTCCGCTTTGTATTTAAATTGCCTCGCTTCAGCCATATATCTTGTTCCTCAACATGCTTCTTTGGATGCTCTCTGGATTCATATCTAACCTATCGTAGATTAAAATTTCTGCACAGATTAATATATAACCAACAGCCCGCGTACCTATTTGAAAAGTTTAACTTTCTGCAATCGGCTAGACATAGGAATCTCCTAATCCCTCGTTGTAGTTCTCAATATGGCCACACCCTTACTTTGTCCAATATGCTCGTACATGGAATCTGTTGGCACAGTGCGCGAGAAGCAGTAGAACTTTTGCAAGTCTTATTAAACCATTAACCCTTGTTTAAATAGGATTGTTGTCGTATCTTTGAATGTTGCTCCACTAAATCTAAGATTAACTAATCTTTTCTTTCATTGAATTTTATTTTTTTTTAACTGTAATTTTAGTCTTATTATTATATTTTTGTAATTTTCCTATTGAGACCAGCACACTTTGTACACCCTAAGATTGTACTATGATCTTTGTACGGTAAATAAAAACATTGTTTTTGTTATTGTATTGTGATGCTGCCAATGCCGCGCGAAAGCTAGTTTGAAAGACGATGGTTGAGCCAGGAATCAAATACCACCCTATCTAAAGATTTCTAGCTGCAGAGGCTGCATACTAACCCGTCTAAACTGGGTAAATCTATTATTTAGTCTCAGCTATCAATTTCCTGTAACAATTAGCTCTCTTCCAAGCCCACATGGGTTTATTTCGGACAGGTCTACAACCACTAACGTATTGGAATTTGTCGCGGATACCATTGGCGCGTTTTCAAAACGGCTGCCAGACAGATGGAATTTATACAGATTTATTGTATTGTATTTATAAAGCCTTCTCCAAATTATCTTACCCGGTGATACTGTTTAAAATGGAAAAGTATGGGTTTCCTCTAACATTTCTTAAGTGGACGGAGTCTTAGATAACAAAACATACCAGATCTACTTCCACCATTCTGTCTCTATAGTCTTGAGAGCTTCTTCTGGCGTGGATAAATTTGGGACCGTTCTTAATAATTAGATCTTTGACGGATTTTTAACAGGTTTAGGATGACCTTAAACAATTTTACGATTTGTACAAAAACAATAACTTGATACTCAATATGGACAAATGTTAGGTTATGACTTTTCACAGAAATCAGTAACCAATCACTTATGAATATGAGTTCTGGGATTCCTCGATTCGCGGTGTATGCTTTGTCTGTGGCTTGGCTGTCAAATGTGATCACAGATTGAATTTGATCTCCCACATCAGTGGCGTAACTACCGGGAGTTTAGGGTTTGCGCAGAACACGGGTCCATGGAATCCAAGGACCCCGCTCCAGACAGAAAAAAAAAATATTTGCAGGCAAAGTCACCCAAGGATAGAATAAAGCAAAATCGGAACATGCTCCTTGAATATTTATTTCAACTTTTTAATTATTCTATAGAATTAAACAGAATCAACCTTAAAATGTAAAACATTTTTTGTTCAACGGAAATTCATCTTTTGTGCGTTTAGGGAAGCAAAGGTTTCAATTATATTTCTGATATCCACTTTCTTCTTTACTTCCGATATAGCTGGGCTTGTCAACCTTGTTTGGGCCATCGTGCTTTTTAAATAAGTTTTTATTATTTCTAGTTTAGAAAATGACCGTTTGGCACTGGCATTTGTCAATCGGTCATCGCTGTAAAGTTCGTCAAATTTTTTTCTATCTTCCACGACTCTACCAGGTCTGTAGCAGCTGTTAAACTGAGTGAAAATCACCTCTAATGCTGATATTTTTTTGTGCTCATGATCAAATGATCACATGCTTTTTGCAAGTCGAAATGCGACATCTAAGGTATTTAAGATTTCGGATTGTATTAAAATATGAAGGATAGTTTCAAAACTTTCCATTTTATTTTTTATTTTATTGCTTCATTTCTTTTGAGTTCGTTTTCTAACACGAAAATAATTTTAGTCAGCGCTTTCAAGATATCTTTAAAATGAAAACACAAGGAAATTATCGCGTTATTACGCGAAGACCATCGAGTAGGACACAAACGCTTCAGCGTATGATTTTTACTTTCGATGGCAGACTTTAATATGGCCCACATCTTAATGCTATGTTCCAAAAATACAAAACCTTTTCAGTCATAAAACTTGTCTGCTTCTAAAACTGAATTCAGGTTGTGCCAGAACAGTGAATATACACAGCTTTCGGTTGACTTTTAAGAATTCGCGTTCGTGGATTGTGTTTCTGTATATCAGGGTTTGAGCACCTTTTAAAACGTTTACTATATAAAAACATGTTAAACTCAACTAATCAGATGAAATTTCACACTCAAAATCAAATTAAATCAAAAAATATATTTTCTTATGTCCAAGTGATATTTTAATCGGTTATAAGGAACTAAATTCATTCCGACTATAATTTTCAAAAAGTTACTTTTACATGAATGCTGCGTATGGGCAAGAGACACGGAGCATGGTAAATACTATCTTTACCTCATTCTTCCTGTGATGATTGCATTTGCAGGCAACATAAAAACATCAAATGATGTTGGCAGCTCCAACTGTGCTCTAGCGCGATAAAACTTGTGCCATTCTTTCCTATAGGAGAAAGACAATACGCTCAATCAGTGGCCTGATCGCGAAGTTTATCCACACTAAAATCATTTCTTTCAGGAATTTTAAAATTTATAAGTTTCTAGTGTTTCTGCTTTTTTATCTAAACTTTTTAATTTCAATTTCCGAAAATATTTTCACCTTCTTTTGAGAGCTTTACAAATCGAACCATTATGCTGACCTGGTCAATTAGATAAGACTTTTGTAGTGCAGGTTATGATTGAGAAACCCAGAGATCCATTAATTTCACTTATGAAATTATTCTTCATTTTGTTTCCAAGAAGTTCATAATTCTATAATTTCATTTTGTATCTTAGGACTCAGATATTTTTTTTTGTGTCGTCTGCTAAGAGCTCATTTACAACTCGATCATATTTTGCTACGTGTGTGACGGTGTTTAAGAAATTTTCTGAATTTTCCTATGCCCTATAAATGGTAAATTAATGACTAAAATTAGAGTGAGATTAATGATTTTCTCGACCACTTTCAAAGAGTAACTACTCTCGTTGACGATATCCTCCTGAAGGTCTGTGTCGAGTACTCTTTACTTTTCCATTGAAGCACGTTATTACAAGCATCGATATGAATCTGTGAATGTACGTGTCTTTTAAAAATCTAATTTAGGTGCTGCCAAAATATTATTTCCGTTTATCTACACAAATTTCGAAAAATTGACTTTTGCTTTATCTGCAAATAAACAACAAGGCCCACCACAGTAAACTACATTTAAGTTTAAAGAATGTCATAGCTAACTCCTCGGATAATCGATTCCGTTTTCTGATAGTCTTGTGTAATGTGACACGTTGAAGCTTGTGACCTCTTGGAAATAGTCCAGTTAATTGACATGGTCCATGCAAAATGATAAACCATTTATTGATTGTAGTTAAGGGATTTTGGAAATTTGCTTGGTCAGTAGCAAATGGTCTTGCACAGCGTACTAATGTATCGTCGGCTATAGTTAGTTGAGTTTGCGGCGTTATCTTCACTCTCGGAGTTTGATTCTGCGATGGCCATTTAAACAGCTAAATCTGCAAACTTATTGACGAATCTGAAGAGTTCTTCATTTTCCTTTTAAACTGGAATCCCCTCTACATCTTGTGAATCCCGTCCTGTGATTCAGCTATTTTCTTCCAATTCCGTGGAATCGGTGTTTTTGATTTTAGATAATAAATGAATGACTTTGCTTACTAAACGATCTTTCGAGACGTGTGTTTTCCTGTGAATTCAGAATTTCTGCTTCTCAAATTCCATGAATTAGCGCTGGCTTATTCGGGATGTTGAAAATGTAATTGCATTTAAAAATGTAGGCATAGTACAGGGGCCCAGATTGAATAATTGAACACGGGCCCACAGAGACATAGTTACGCCACTGTCCCACATAAAGTACATGGTATCTAAGAATAGTTCTATACTGGGCTTTATAAAACCTTGGTTCAGAGAGTTCTCGAACACCACCATAAAAGTGAGTTTTTTTCACTTGCTTTGTGAGACCATTCCTCGAATACACTAGCCAGATCTGGTCTCCATTTTAGGGTACACACATCGATCGTATCGAGTCTGTCCAGCAAAACTTCTTAAACGCGAATATTGATTCTTCGTTGTTCCTTAACAAAATCTGTTTCCGTAATAGTAAGCACAATTTGAGAAGGCTACATTTGTTGTATGTTAACTCCTCAAGGTCTAACTTTAGCATGTACAAACATATTAATCCCATGTGTATTCCTGCTAATAACAAGGCTGAGCATTTCATTGTTGACGTTTCTAACCATTTTTTTAAAAAAAAACTTCTATATAATACATAAATCATTTTTTGTATATTGGATTGCATGTCATTTTATCCGGTGTTTCCCAGCAAACATTTTCTCGTATTTTCACGGAAGCGAAGAATTCTCCAAATGGTACAATATTGGTTGGAAGAGAGCGGGGAAAGGAGCTGGAAGAAACTTTCGATAATTTTACGTTTAGATGAACCATTCTCTCTCTGCCCGCGCTATTTCGAAAATATTTCGTATCGGAGAATTTTTTTCAATTTAATTTCTACGTAATTAGTTGTACGATTATTTTTCACTTAAATGAAAAATATTCGTAGTTTTTTCCCGTTAGCAATTTGGTTAGCTAGTGCGAAGACCGCACGCGTGCGTTGTTGTTCAGTTTCAGTTTATCGGTCGAGAAGTAAATTTGAGTGAGTTTTGTGAATTATAAAATAAAATTATTACGGAAATATGTAAGCATATAAATTGTTTTCTTATTTGCAAATCCTGTATTTATATGTTCCATTATTTATCTGCTTAATCGTATGTGTCCAATATGATAACTAATTTCATTGAAAAATTTAATTGAAAAATTTAGATAGGCAGTCAGCCTTTTTAGTAGACAATTTCTTTTAAAAAAAAACAATTATTAGTTATCAAAATGGAGCATATAATATTTTTTTTACCTTTCTCCTAAAAAAATAAATTTCAGAATTTTTAGTTGATAAGAATATCGCAACTCTAGAATATTGTTTACATTTTGCGAAATGAATCCATCAAAGAAAATTCGTAAGGAGGCAGCAGAAATAGTGAACTCAGTTTTGATAGAAAGTGATTTAATCCCTGAAAGTCCATTTTCCAGTCAACCTACCCACGATTCCTTTGACAGTCCTTTTCATTTATCACTCCCTCAAGATAATACAAATCCGGATGATAATAGTTCAGTGGCGTCAAGTGATAGTAATAGCTTAAACTGTAGTCCATCATGTACCCCTCAAAATTCCGAAGCAAGTCTTGTGCAATCTTCTAGTGGTGATTTATCTAGTGAATTAGGAGAGTGGGCTGTTAGACATCATATTGGTTATAACGCATTAAGGGACCTACTTCTCATCCTCTCAAGAAACCTTGAAGTGCCAATTCCAAAGGACCCTAGAACCTTAAAGAGAACTCCAAAAGATATTGTTGGAACACCATTAGGAAATGGTGAATATTTCCATTACGGATTGATAGATGGCCTCACAGATTTTTTGATCAAAAATCAATATGCAAGCAATATTTTTAATTTAGACTTTAATATAGATGGGTTATCTGTATCTAAAAGCTCGCGCAAACAATTATGGCCCATACTCTGCAATGTTGTAGGGACTAATTGTGTTATCGAAATCTGGGCTTTGTTTATGAGCGAATTTTTAAAAGAAAGCAGTCAGGTAATTCTTTAATAAGATATTTTAGATATGATATAAATTACTTAAAAATTCTTTTAGTTCCTGAAGTTGCAACATCAAACATTAAAAAACTCAAGTCAAATAAAACGGAGGAGAATTTGTCTACCGTCCCAGTTGTCAGTAACACAGAGCTGCCACCATCCCCAATAACATATACAAATCTTGACAGCATTCCACCATATTCATTAGAAGAGTGTTCACAAGTGCTTAGTATTATACCTTCACAAGTAGGAAATTCTACCACTGAAATTAGCTCCAGGGCCTTGTCCACAACGATTACATAACGTATTAGAAGCAGTATTAAATATGAAAAAAAGATATGAAACAACTTTTCAAGGAGTTGACAGGAAACATCATTCAGTTGAGAAAAGAGGTGCGCTCACTAAAAATAGATCGAAAGGATCTATTTGACAAAGATATACTTTTACCGTTTCCAACACCTGAGAACTTGTTATGGTTTGAGAATGAAATCCAAAACGACCAATCAAAATTTGAGCAGTTGGTATGCATATCCAATCATGTAAAAGATTTATAAAAATAAATATTTCTGTTATAATTACAGCAAGCCGCATTTGTACAAAGGGGATCTACAGACACACATAAATTTATTAAAGATTGCCTGAAAATGATTTTTCGCGATGAGATAGCCAAAGAATTTTGCTGGCTTGGAACAAAAAAGAAAAGATCAGCTAGAGAACTTCGTATCATTAAAGCATTGAAAAGTATGAACTCTTTATAATCAAATGAACCATAACACTAGGTTTGCAATATTATTTCAGATGCATTTCATGAAAAATTTTCCAATAGTCCTGAGGAAGTATTTGATAGGGCTGCGATGCAACATTTTCATTATGTCAATGATCGATTAAAAAAGAGGGAGAAATATCAGGAAAACTAGAAGAGCTGCACATTTCGATACTAAAAATGTAATGTGAAACTGGACATTCTGAATTTTTGTTACCATAAATATTACTAACTAATATTATTTCTAAAACGTTATGAATAGGTATATTATTTTGTTATTAAATACAAACAATGAACTCCGAATAGACGACGAAATTTCACCTACTAAAATAATTTTTTGTTTAATTTCGATGATAGTTGAAGAAGATTTTTCGTTTTGTTTGCCTTTTTGTTTTAAATTTTTTATACTTTGTTTTTTTTTTATGTATGCAGGTTGTGATAAAAGTGTGAATTTATGTCAACTTTAAATAAAATATAAAATATTAAATCAGCATTTTTTATTATACAGGGTGTCTCATGGAAACTTACCATGAACAGTAGTATAGATCTTCAAGAACCTGTGAATACGTTACAAATGTACAAAATTAAAATCAGCCCTATTTTTCGATTCGAATACGACTCGTTTTCTAGAAGAAAAATCGAGTACATAAAGCAAATATATACTATACAAACAGACCTAAATCATTCGAAATATTTCCGAAAATATAAGTCGATATCGAATCGTTATTATGATTCGATATAGCGTTCCTTATTTTTCGTTGTGGGATCGAAACCAATCCGTATTCGACTTCGATATCAAAACATAACTTCACTTAGCTGAATCGATTTCGCATCGATCTCCAATCGCAATTTTGCTGGGTTGGTTTATGTTTAATTTAACATACTAATACTAACAGCGACTAAGTTGTGAAAGCCTGTATTGTTGACCGTTTATTTATTAAGGGTGTCACCTCAGCGAGCTTGTGTTAAGCTCGTTGGAAAAGTTATGGATGGATTTTGGAGCGACAGCTTACAAGAATCTAAAGAAAGCAGTTATCAAAAAATGATCGTTTTTTTTCAATCATTTGGTGGTAATTACAGACACTTGCATTTCGTTAAAAATTGACAATGCGATATTGACAAAACGGATCAATCGAATCTTAATAGTAAGACATAAAAACCAAGTCCTAATACATGGAATTCCCCTACGTGTTGTTTGAAATACTTTTGTGCCACAAATAGAATAGAATAATGTACGGATGAAAACATAAAACTGACGTGGTGATTTTTTTCTAATTTATATACAAAAGTACATTTTCTTCTGACCGCAATGAGAAATCGAATCTCGATCGCCGGTGACCAATAACATTTTATTGATCTTTCATTGCACTAAGATGCTACTTTTTCAGTCATCAACATTTTATTTTCAGGTATCTGGTGTTGAACGAAGAATAAAAATTAAATATTCAACCTACAACTGGTGAGGTGGCATAATCAAATCCTCCACTGGTCACACTAAAGCCGAAGTACCAGAGGACATTCACTTGCGCTTGATAGAACGCTTCTAGTTGTTGGAGTTTCTAGTGCCACCACCTCATGAATAGAGCACATATTTATGCACCTCACTAGATAAAGGTTTAAAACTAGAGAAATTCAATTAATCTGAGCCCCCCTTCTATTAATTTATATTTCTACAAAGAATTTCTCCAATTTAGAAATTGCGCACTTCTGCCAGCAATATCATTTTTCCACCCACAGCCATCAAATGAAAATTTGTTTCGCGATTCGTTGATAATGATCAGAGTTTAAACTTTGTACTGCTTTCATCGCAAGGATGCTTTTAACAAAATTATTCTTGGTTTCCTTGAATTTTAGTCTTCATAACTATAGGAAGCCAGTGAAAGGGTGATTTTCCCAAGTTGTATAATGACGATGATTGTGGGCTCTATACAATGAAAATCATCTCAAATGCAATGGGTTCTTCAGGGTTATATGGTGCTTAAATATCATAAACTTGAGCATGTGGTATTAGTACAAAAAGTTTTCTTGCAATAAGATAGACGTAGGATTTCGCAATAAATATATACTAAATTTCTTTTATTATTTCATTGATTTCTCTTTATTTAATTGCCTAAGGGTATTATTTGATCTAGTAATTTTTGAGACAAGTTATTGACAAACTATCAACAAATTAGAATCGAGTCATTTCCATAGTAAATTTATCCAAATTCATACATTGCCAACCCGGCCATTCCCCATTTTGTTTCTTCTTTGCTTAAAGTTAAGTAATTATGAGATATGAACTTTCCGCTATTTTTTTTTTTGGTCCTGCATTGCATACCGCCCGAATTGAAGGCTGATTTTTGATCTGCTGAGTTATTTTCAAAAAATTATAACTATTACGATGAGGCATGCTCTGTATCTATGTAATTTTAAAGGGAAAAGTAGAATGTATCAGGGAAATTTATATAAAAGACGCTTGTTATAAGAAAAAATATTAAGGATAATAAAAATGTCATTTGTCCTTGATTATCTCAATATGCATCTAATTAATTTTTTTATGTTTTTAAATGGTATACTGAAAAAATTTATTAGTTAAAACGACAAATCACGATTAGTTGATTGCACATTAGTAATTCCTGTAAATTGATTTGGAAAACAGTTGAGTGAATAATAAAATTGTAAGTGCTAATTAGTTGCAATATCTAATTGAAGTTAGTTGATTTGCCCTTAGTTGTTTTGGAAAATACTTTAGTTGTATGTAGCTCCGAATTCAATTAGTTCAGTTAACAAATATTTGATGATAAATTAACTAATCATATTTCAGAAGACATATTAGTAAAATCAACATATAAAATTATTATTTTTTCACAGAAACAACGAAACTGTTTATTTATTTTTAAGAATAGGGTTAGTTACATTAGCGCATTTATGCAATTAATACGTTCAACAAATAAATTTATAGATTTTTTAATATGATGCAACCTCACAATTTTCTAATTTAACGAATTACATTACTTGATATATAATATTATTTTCGCATAACTTTAAATTTTAAATCACTGTATCATTAATATTTATTTTTTATACCTAGATGAAATCTCATAGCTCATATCATTTCTATGGTAACGCATATTACTGATAAATACATAATTGTTATTTTGACGATTTTTTACATGTCTATCCGTTCGTCTAACACATTTTCGTAAAAATAATAAATGTAATTTAATAAATGGAAGAAATTTCGAAACCCGTGCTGTTGTCATACAAAATTTACAATATTTTAAGTCTTCTGGGAAAACGTTTAGGCCAATTTGTTCTTATACAGAAAGTACCTGCAAAATGAATGCTAACCATTTTTACTGTCGCTTCATCGTTCTATAAACTTTGCTATGAACCTTTGCTTTCACACATCTTTTTTCATTTTGAATTTCATTTGGACCTGTTAAAACCCAATTCGTAATTCCAACTTATACATTCGATGAATCAAAAATCAGAAATTTTTGCCCATATAATTTACACTTAGAACTTATACTGAGTGTATATATGGGGTTTACTTATTATTTTCTTCAGCGTCTACAGTAGGCAGAGACTCTCAGTCGTACTAATGAGCACATAGAGTTTTTGCCCATACACAACGCTTTTTTTCCTCTTTATTAATAATATTGTCATCCTACTACGGCAGATAATAAAATAATATAAAAATATAAAAATAATTAAATTCATAGCATTTTATTATAATGATCACCTAAAAATTGGTTGAACTTTCCAAACTCATTACATTTTTTAACAAATTCGATTAGTTGATTACTAAAATTCTTCTTCAAACTAATGTTTCAGTTATTTTAAATAATGCGGTATGCAAAATGTACCAATCAATTAGTTAAATTTGGAGAATTGAGTTTGTTGAAAGAGCAGTATTAATTAGTCCATTGTTCTAATAAGTGCTTCTATAGACTGATTAAACAACGACTGTTTTAGCTGATATTTCTAAATTTATGATATAAAAATTAGTTAATTCAACAAAATAATTAGTTGAAAAACTAAACAATTAGTTGAATTCACAAATGTTATGACTAAACAAGATTAGCTACATAAATCAACTAATGCCAATAAGTTTTCTTAACGAATATCTTTCGTAAGCTGAAAATCAACTGATATATGTTGATGAAATAAATTCATTGGCGTAAAGCAACTAATATTTTCTTTTCAGTGTAATACTCATAACGTTGTTACTTAGTTGTTCAATTCTCAAGTTGAATCGTAATGCGTTAAGGGAAAGACTTTTTAGTCATGAGAGGTCTGGTTATTTTTGACGAAAAAAAACATTTCAACAAATTTTTATATGTTATGCTTAATTAAGTATTAAGCTATCGGCTATCGCTTTAGTAATTTTTCATTCCATGGTACTCAGAATCCTCGCAAGAATATTTCTGTTTATTCAATCGAAAGTTGAAAGTGTTAATATGTAAATAAAAGCGTTTTCTTAAACCAAATTTTACCAAAATTGATATGCATCAAAACCAATTTGGAGTTCATCTTTTTTTAACTTAATCGAATCAGTCAGATAGCTCTAAAAAGTTGCTCTGTTACAAATAAAAGCCGTTATTCATCTTTGTTAAAAATAATGTGCTAAGCCACATTGGTCACAACTACATAAAACAATAATTAGAACTTATGTGAAAAGGAAAAATATGGAGGTAGGTATTTAGTTGGAAAAAGAAAAACACAGAATTAGTTAGTTTATTAGTTGGAATGAAATTCCCGACAGTATAAAAATTAATTTCTGTTAGGAAAAGCATATAAACCTTTTCTGTATTTCTTCTTCCCAACATGCTTAATCGAACGAGAAATTTTACTTTGTCTCCAAGTCGGTTGGGATAATAAAAAAAAAAAAAAACAGCACGGCAAGATATCGATCGAGAGTTATTACTTTACTAGTTTGCTTTTGTGTTAACAAATTTGGCTCCACCATGAAGTCTTTCACCAGAGAATGGAGGTAGAGAAGAAATATTTCATCACAGTTTCAACGACAGTAAATTGAAATGCTAGTACTGACGGCCTGGTCATTTGTACTCAAAGATATTTTATTTTAGTAATTTTTAACGAAGCGAAATATAAGAAGAACCAGACTTGCGTACCATGTTGAAAAATACAGTATTCCTTAACGTGTCCTTAGATCAGGCATTGCAAGTGACTGATGCTTAACAAAATTTCATTCATTCTTTAATTTTCATTTAGCTTCAAACAATACAAATGTCAGAAACCTCAACTGAAGAGAAGTTTAGTGAACATGTTGAAACCAGGTGTAATGCTGGTTCTGGCAAAAATTAATGTTGTTGATAATCTAGAAACTGGAGTGCGACATAAATTTGAATTCAGAGATTCCTTTCATTTCAACCTATGCTAGGCATAAAGTTCGCTAAAATTTCAATTGAAATTTTTTATGGATCGAAAAGTTCAAAAATATTTCAAGGATTTTTGTTTTTTTTCATATCTGATACGAATATGAGATTATACTGAAATACAGATATTATAGATTTGTGCTAATATGACGCAAGCGCGTACTGAAATAAGGATGATAGGAGGCGTTCGTATTGGCATGTTGGTGCACGACCTTGAAACTGTTCGAACGTTATTCAATGCGATCTATAGATGGAGGTGCAAATTATTAAAGAACTTATTGTTCATCAACAATCTCTTCAAAGATACCAATATAATTGATGACCGTCGCTAGCCCTGGAACTCAACTTTCTTTTGCCAACGAATTAAGTACGTTCTATGCTTCCATCTTCTCCAATTTTTCCAAGTTGTGGGTCCTCAAAATCAAAATTTTAAAACCCATTTGTTTTTTTCTGAAGAAGGATATTAAAAATCCAAAAATTGTGAGAAGTCATACTTTTGGTAGAGTGAAATAAGGAGACACTGGGGAGAGAGAAAGAGAGTGAGAGTGAGAAAGGGATAGAGGGATAGAGAAAGAGGGAGTAAAATTAGTAATAAGTATGCTTAACTAAAAAGATCAAATAATCCCCTGTTCTAAAAATTTTTGCTTCATCATCCTCCATTTATAAAAAAATGATTCTATCCTGACTATGTTCTTTTTTAATTACGTGAAGGAAAATGGCGAGATATTTACTGAAGCACCTTCAATGTTTATGGTCAGGTACAAGTCCATTTTGAGTATTCTTACAGATCTTTCGTTTACGAAATTATCCAGAGCCAAGGTAATATTCAATGCCCATTAATTCAGTCAACAACATTGTAACAAAACTAATCCTTCTAGGTGTCACAAGAAGCTGTTTTATGGTGGGCTTCTATACTGCGTGTCATATCTTGTAGTGATCGAGCTTAAGGTGCATTTCACCACGGAAAGCTCCTGTAGTCAAGTCCATGAACGTACGCTAATTATGTTGTGATAGTAACGACGGGGGACTCTGGAGGAAAGGTTTCTGCGCCTCATCGCCAAGCCTTCTACATGTAGTTGCGACGTAGTGCGGTGAAATTATCCTTAATGTTACTGATCAAACTGTCTTGTTTCCTTTCACTAGCAAATAGTTAGTTAGTTAGGCAAACTAGTAGAAGCTAATTTTTGAGGCCATTCCCTTTAACTCGTACACGAATTTGTCTGTCTATTTGTTTAAATATTTGTTTTTTACTATTTTCGACATTCTCATAGACCCACTTTTCGTCATCACAGCGAGCTGAAATTTAGCACACAGGTTCACGTCGCGTGACAATTGAATCTGTCAAAATTTGAAATTTCCATGGAAAACCCGGAAAATCGGGAAAAATCCCTCGACATTTTTTTACAAATTTGATTAGTGATAAATCCGTTCAGGAAAAATGCAGAATTTTCCGAAAAAATTATCCAGAATTTTCCGACTTTTCCGGAAAATTTTCCGGTAAAAAAGTTTTCATTACTTTCTCTCCGACAATGGTGAAAACTTACAGAAAAATTCGAGGAAAATCCTTTAAAACGCTTTTCCGGATTTTTTTCAGACCAAGGAAGCGTTTGAGCGTTTTGCAACCTAAGACAAAGTTGTAGAGCGAAATGAGTTGCATAAAGTTGCTTTTGTGGTAAACTCCGTGGAAAACTCGGAAAAGCGGGAAAATCATCGGACTAATTTTCCTCGATATGATTAGTGATAAATCTGTTTCAGGAAAAATGCAAAATCTTCCAATTTTTCAGGAAAATTTTCCGGAATCTTCTGAGTTTTCCGAAAAATTTTCCGACAAATAAATTTATAAGCTATGCGGAATCATTTTTTCCGTCCTACTGGCATCAATACTTTCTCTTCAACTTGCAAACTTTGAAAACTTACAGGAAAAATCGAGGAAAATTCATGTAAATTTTTTAAAAAATTTCATAGTAATAGGAAAAGTCTGTGGAAAACATGGAAATCGGGAAAATTCATGTTATATGGGATCAAGTTGGAATACAGCTAAAAAGCGCTGTTTAAAACATAATTTGAATTTGAGAAAACCGTTGCAGTACTTCAACGATTTGATCCTCGAAAAATTTTTGTTTTCGGATAGGAACCAACATGACTTAAAAATTGTTTTAAAATATCTCCATGCAGCACGTAATAACAATTTAGTTAACGTGAAAAAGGCAGAAAATAAAATAAGCAAAAAATGAGTTTTCAAACAAAACTGAAACCAAATCGCATGAAAAAGTAGAAAATAAACTTTTCTTCACACACAGAGGTGGACTAAGATTTTATTCGCTGACAATCACCGATATATTTCAGTATGATCAATCAGCGGTAATAAGTGATTTGATTCATGAAGAGAAAGAATATTCAAGAGAAATGTCCCGATCAAAAAATCTGAGCCCACCTCTGTGTGTGAAGAAAAGTTTATTTTCTACTTCTTCATGCGGCTTGGTCTCAGTTTTGTTTGAAAATTCGGTTTTTACTAATTTTTTTTATTTTAGCCGCTAAATTTTATTGGAATTTGCAACTAGATGCATATGCAGAGCGCGTGCATATTGACATGAGGTATAAGAACCAGGATCGTTAATTGGATCGATCTGGTTGGCATAGGACTCATGCAGTAACATAATGGGCGACTGCATCCCTTCCTTAGACCGGAAGCCGCCGTAGGTGTTGTCACCTCAGTTGTCGGGTCTCTCATCAAATCGGAAGTTCGTGTAAAGTATCAGCAGAGATGGGCGAACTTGATCGCTTGCAGGTGCAAAAAACTTTTTCTTGATTGGGCCAATAGGAATTTCTCTGAATTTCTCTTGAGGCTCGAGAAGAAATACTGCAGAACTGTGGTTGACACCATCAGCTGCAGCTCGTTTCACGCCGATCTAATAATAATTGGAGTTGTTGACAGCCTTGAGTGTCTGTCCTGTCTGGAAGGCGAGCCTGAGACAACCAAACACCTTCTGTGAGCCTTTGGTTTTGTACTCTTAGGTCTGCGTTCCGATCTGTGGATGACCTGAAAAACTTACTTCACCAAGACCTGCTGTGCTTCATTAAGGGCACTGGAAGGCTTTGTTGAATGGTTTCTAGGCGGCAGGTTAGCTCAATTGGCCGCCCTGGCCTCCGTGCTTGAGATCTCCCATCTCACTACAAAAGACATAAAAACAAAAAGTTCAACCAAACTAATCACTACACAGAGAATTGCTTATCTGTCATTATACTATACTATATTATGCGCCTAAATGTGGTGGGTGCGGTAACCAATTTACGTGTCCGGATAGGTCTGTCCGCTTTTGTTGGAAGGACTTTGCCAAAGTTCATACTAGCGTTGGAAAGATTCTCGAAGAAACTTCCGATCTTGTAGAGGCAGCAGGCTATTTTCCGGCTAGACTTTTATTATTACATATACCTGAAATAGTTGTCAGGTACCAAAATGCTTGGAATTTTCCAACTGTCCTCAGTGGAGGGCCCATTTAATAAAGGTTAGATAAGGTTAAAGGGGGCCGTCAAGAAAGGCTTGGCCTGTAGCATAGAATCATGACTAAACTAGTCAAGTCTGGCTTGAGTCAAGTGGCATAGTGAGTGGGTATGGAGTCACAACTAGATTTCACTAAGCACTGGGAGGCATGGAATAATATTCTAAGCAGGACCTGCTGCCACAAACTACAGAGAAAGTACCTTTATCTTCTACAACTTAAGTCAGAAATTAAGGCTATTCCATCCATTGTAGCCAGGTCTATGCTTGATTGGGAGTTCGGAATGTATTCCCAATGAGCTAGGTAGATCCAATCAGATCAGCCTGCTTTGAATAATAGGGCATCAAGGCTTTATTTGCAAACAAAAAGGAGGTATGATTGCTAGACTATGCTCAGCTTCACTTATTGTTGTTGATCCATATCTGATGTGCGGACTACCTCTGAATAAAGCATGAATGTGCGGGAGATGGTATATCCTGGTGATTTTGTCAATGAAAAGGGGAAAGGTGAGGGAGTTTTTGATGATTTTTATGATTCATGTCAGGGCTCTTTACTGATGTGTTTGTCGCCCACTGTCAACTGATCTACCAAAACCAAAATATACAATATCGAAGCAAACTATTTCTAGGGTCTGTTTGGTGTGCGTTTTGGAGTATTTCTTATATACCTTTTTTTTTTATCGCACACAGCAGATAAAACTCTTTATAAGATTATCAGCTTGAAGTTTTCGGATATCACAACTTCAAGGGCTTAATCCATGTTTTTTGGGAGCATTAATTGATGTAAATTTGAGACTGAATGAAAAATTAACGGAAATTATGTCATGTGATGTGAACACATTCATACTAAACAAGTCAAAATCGGCTAGGTATATTGGCACAGTTTCAACTCACTTCACAAATAGACCAGTAATGACCATCCTGAACATTTAGTCTATTCATTTTGTTAAAACGTGCTTACAAAATTGTCCTAACTTTAATTCGAATATGAGAAAAACTAAAAAAACAAACATACTTTCCGAACTATAACATATACCTTGAAAATATAATGTTTTGGAGGTGATACATTTTGCAGTGCATGCTTGCGTACATATATACATATGCATATCTCTACAACCATTCTACATACTCCTCGGAAGCTCACTATCAATTTTTTCTTGAATACATCCCCGTACACCCGTATTCGTAGAGAAGTCGGGCACTTTGCTATGTTTGTGCTCCAACCATCAACTTCCTAACTGCAATATTTATGATTTTGAAGTCTCTACATAGCTATAGTCATATAGTCATACGTTAGTACGAATGGAAGTGCCATTGCGGGATCCTTGAATCAGCAGGTTTGCAACCATAACCGCAAAAGGTTATATTAATGAACTACGTCGAGGAAAGTATAGATGAACCATTAAAACTTAATACCCTATTCCATATGTAATTGTATAATCATGGCTACTTTTCAGGCACTGCAAAAGATATGACATCCTGTATTAATTAAAACGGTGAGAGAGCTGCCACTTAAACAACTTTTCATTTCACCCACACGTAATCTTGAAGAAGTTACGGAAGGTCCTGTTGCGAATGTTTATTGATGAAAATGCTTGCTGGGAGAAAGCTTTCTCTGGGGGCAAGGCACAACTAAAATTTGAGAATGCAAATATAATAGTTAAGTTTTATGATGATGCCGTCCATATTTATATCTAGGAAAAAATAAACTTTGTAGCTGTGCTAAATTTTGAGGGGTGTAAAGGGAGATGAGCTTTTGTCCAGCGATCGAGTATTTATGTAAAATAGCAGTATCGGATTAATTTCGTACTTTCCACTCTGAAAAAGCACTCTAATTGGAAAATTAAATGGCGCATCACGAGTCCGATTCACTGGTTTTATTCCTATGCGGAAGAGTGTAACTACATTTATACCAGTTTTATAACTAATTAGCCTCACTGGAGCTTTTCTCTCCTCTTGAGAAGACATAAGAAGTTCTAGTGAGGAAGAAGGGAGGAAAAGAATATACTTTTTCTTAAGTGCTAACTTCACGTATGGAGACATTTAAAGCCTCGTACTGGAAGAATGTAATGTGAGCTCTACCCCCTCCTCCGGCAACAACACCTACTTTGTAATACACACCAAGAATGAACGGTGAACGCGCAGTTTTGTAATTTCGTATCATGCAGATTAGAAAATTGCTCGCCTTCCGCCGAAACACCAACGTTCCGTAATGAGTCGCACTTATGTACATCATTTAGCTTATTGCATTCCCAAGGATACAAGATGAAAGAGATTGCTCTTCGGTGGACTCTGTTTGACGTGATAGCTTTCAGTTAGCTTAAGGATCTCTCAATAGATACGGCGTGTGATTGTAAAGTTCTTCTAAATATGATTTTTAGATGCGCTGCGAAGAAGAAATCAAAATTAATAAGCAATCCCTCGACTGGAATCCTTAAGAATTCTCCTCAGAACGCTCTTCAAGCTCCAAGGAACTATTTGTAGTACTGAAAGCCCAATACTGATTTTTATGAGTTCATCCAAAACTAATATTAGTTTTAAATTTTCTCATTTAAGTGTTAAATTAATACTATACTAATACTGATTGTTTATCTTATACATAAAAAAACACAACAGTTCAGAAGTTCAGTTCATCCTAAGTATCAAAATTTTTCGGAATTCAAACCTTATTTTTGATTCATAAAGCAATTAAGTTAAGGAGTGTATCAAGTCTTGGAGAATCTGCAAACCCTTAAAAATCAAGCAGGAAGAAACATCCTCGTGTGGGTACCTGGATATGAGGGCTATAAAGGCAATGAAATTGCTCACGGCCCTGCCGAAAAGGAACAGAAACTATCTTTGTCGGACCAGAAACCATTTTGTGGCACTCAAAAGTGTTACCTCAGAGCTTCTCTAAATAGATGGGAAAATAAAAAAAATCCTTTATTGGATATAGCTACAAAGACTTCGTCAGGCAAAAACATCTCTGGCTGTAAAACAGAAGAACTCCTACCCGTTGAAAAACAGAACTCTTCTCAGGTCATTGCCCATTGAGATATGACCTATATAAGATGGGCATGACTGAGACTTCATTCTACCGCTCTTGTCGGGATGCTCATGAACCCTCGGAGCACCTGATCTGCGACGTAGAAACATTAGGCAGGCGGAGATTACTCCACTTCGAACATGGTTTCCTACCCCAAACTACGTGTCGAACCTAAGTCCCAATATCGTTCTAGACTTAATTAACAGTCTAAACCGAGAAAGGGAATAAATTGAACCGGACTAACAATACGTCATTCAGGTCGCAATGAATGCGAGGCCAATGCCTGCACATCCCATCACAATTTTAATTTTATCTAATTACTGTAAATGTATTGAACTCTACAGCCTGAGCCCCAACAGTTTTCATCCATTCAGCAAGATTCGCATGGCTTAACTTCTGCCTCCTCTGAGAATATTTCCTCAGCGTAGCTGGGTCGTCGTCAGAGACAAATGAATAATCGCATCAGCCCAGATCATAATATTACTACTGCCTCAAGTATTTCTTCAAATCGACATGAGGTTTCTCTGGATACCAATGTGGCCTCCATTCGCGGGACTTCATCTTCGGTTGCCGATACCGTAGTATCTCCGATTGCGGATGAGGTGTTTGATAGTGGGACGAAAGCTTCTGCTTCGGATGTCGGTATATTGCGGTCTACTTCGGTTGCGGATATTGCCTCCACCAATGATCTTCCAACTGTAATTGTAGACGCTGTTTCGCTGCGCCCAGCCTGGGTTCCAAAGTGTTTCTTCGTATCTAGAGTACATCCTGACACTGCCGAGGATAAGAAACCCAGACATATTTCATCGCGTGTTGGTACTTCGACCTCTTCGATTGCCTGCAAAAAATTAACTACTCGACATGATCGTGAGAAATGCTCATTTTCTGCGTCCTTCAGGGTTTTGGTTCCGGTAAATCTGTTTCAGGCTGTCCTCTCTCCTCAGATTTGGCCCCACAATTCTATTGTGCGTGAATTTATTCCAGGGGGGCGCTCTAAATCTTTTGCTAAAGCAAAAAACTTCTTGGCGAAATCTCCGTGCACTACGCTAATGTAACTGGTCTTCGCTGCAAAACGACTCGCCTTTTTACAACCTCGATGAACTCATGTTTTGACGTGGTCTGTTTGACCGAGGCATGGATATGTGGAAAGATTGCAGACGCAGAGCTTTTTGGTCCCGACTTCCTGGTATTTCGCCGTGATCGTCATCGTCTGTCTTTGGATGCTCCTGTTGGAGGCGGAGTGCTTTATGCCGTTCGTCGCAACCTTCCATGCACATTAATCGATTTTGTTGAGTCCGGCGATCTGGGGATTATATGTGAAGCTCTCAAGCTCTCACACAAAAACGTATACATTGTAACAGTTTACATCCCTCCATGCGCATCAACTTTAACTTGCTGGCTGCATGTATTGATAGGCTTACCGAGGTTTTGCTGCCTGCCGATGAATTATTGCCTTTTGGTGACTTTAACTTGCCTAGTGTTAACTGGGAACACTCTCTGGATGATGAGGGCTTGCTGCCTTCTTTCTCGGCGACTCCTCAACATGCCATATCTTTTATGGACAACATTATTTCTTCAGGCCTAATGCAGTCTAGCGGCATTATTAATGACTCTAGAATATCTCTTGACCTGGTATTTTCCTTCGATCCCAATTGGACTCTCGATTAGCGTTGTTTAACTCCTATGGTTCCTGAAACAAGTCATCATCCGGCACTAGATGTAGTTTTGTTTTTGATCCTGTAACTACATCATTTAATGCTTCTACATAGTAACTACTGTTATAACTTTAAAAAAGCTGATTTTGATAAAATGAATGAATGGTTATCCGCTTGTGACCAGTGTGCTGTGTAAACGTGACTTTGATGAAGCTGTTAACTTGTTTTATGACACATTATTTCTTTGTTTTGCTCACTGTGTACCACTTGTTCGTTCGAATAGTGATTCGAATTGTGAACCGTGGTTCAATAGCACTTAGAAGCATCTTAAAAATTTAAAGAATAAAGCTTGGACGAGGTTCTGTTCCTCAAGGAGTGATGCCGATTACGTTATTTATGCTAATTCGCGTGCTCAGTACATTTAGTGTTTATCTGACTCGTACAACGATTATCTATTTAGAATGAGATCGGCTTTGCGTGCTGAACCAAGGCAATTTTGGTGGTTTGTTAACTCTAAGGGCAACTGTGATGGATACTCTTCATCATTGCGGCTCGGTAACTTAGACAGTGTGGATCCGTTAGAGATTGCCAATCTTTTTGGTAACTTCTTTAAAACTGGATTCTGTGATAACCACTGTGATATTAGTTATAATGATTTTACACATTTGACGAAGCTTCCGCTGACTTTTCTTCAACCTAAAGATCTCTTTTTCGATGAAGCGTCTGTCTCCATGTACATTTCAAGCATTGCTGATAGTTTTTATGGCGGTCCGGATGGCGTTCCTTCCACACTCATAAAACGTTGCGCTACGTCCATCGTCCCTGTTTTGTGTTATTTATTTAATTTATCTTTAACTTGTGGTATTTTTCCGAAATAGTGGAAGCTTTCTTTGATTATTCCTTTGCACAAGAAGGGCAATAAGAGCGACATTTCTAACTACCGACCTGTCGCCAATTTAAGTTGTATTGGTAAGATATTTGAAGCTCTGGTTTGCAATGTTTTGTACTTCCACTGCAAGCCCTTCCTGTGCTCTTTTCATCGTGGATTTATGAATGGGAAATCTACTACGACTAATTTATTGGAGTTTACTAATTTCTGCATTTCTGCTATTGAAAACGGTAAGCAAGTGGATTGCATTTTCACGGATTTCAGTAAAGCTTTTGACCGACTCAAACATAAAATTTTAATTCACAAATTGACTGTTCTTGCTTTTCATTGGCTTCGTTCTTATTTATCTGATCGTACGCAGCGAGTCATATTCCGCTCAGCCCTTTCTGACGAAATAGATAATACTTCCTGATTCCTCTGATTTTGGCTAATTCAAGAATTCTTTGCTATGCTGACGATGCCAAAATCTTCCGCATTGTTTCTAATGAAAACGAGTGCGGCTACGGATTTTTAAAATTATACACCTTTCATAAATGGTGTGCTTTAACTGTCTTCCTCTTAATATTAGCAAATGTACTACTATGTCCTTTTCTCGTAAATGGAGGCCATTGGAGTTTAATTATACTTTAGTTGGATGGTTATTAACTAGACTTGACAAACCAAAGATTTGGGTGTCTTCCTTAATACTCGTCTTTCCTTCGAACATCATATTAATTCAATCATGGCCAGGGCTAAAGCTGCTCTGGGGTTTATTAAGAGTTGGTCAAAGGAGTTTAATGATCCATTCATAACGAAGATCCTCTACTGCACATTCGTTAGACCCATTTTGGAGTATGCCACTCCTGTCTGGTCTCCCTTCTATTCTGTATATATAAATCGCATCGAGGCTGTGCAGCGGAGATTTATCCGATTTGCCCTGAGAGGACTTCATTGGAACAACCCTGTTATTCTGCCTCCATATGTTGATAGACTTAAACTCTTTCCATTAGATTCTCTTGAGAATAAACGTAAAACTTCCACAGTTGTCTGTGCATTTCAGTGTATACAAGGAGTGATAAACTCCCCTGAGCTTTTAAATACTTTCAATATATCTGTTCCTGTGCGTTCCTTGAGGAACTGTGACTTCTTCGTTGTTCCTCAGCATAGTACAAACTATGGCATGTACGAGCCGGTTTCATCAATGTCTCGTCTCTTAAACCGCCAGTTTGATTGCATTGACTTTCATCTTTCAAAAAGTCAAATAAGAGATCAGCTTAGTTAATGTTACTTGTTTTTCATTATTATTGTTATATATACTTTTTATCGTTATTATGGTTATGTGTGCTTTTGTTATTTTATTCTTATATTTCTCTTTTGTAAACTCAGTAATCAGATCATTAATGAAGTTCTAAATAAATAAAATAAAAATAAATAAATAAATGAATTAAAAAATAAAGCATTACTATATCTAAAGTAGATACTTAATCATTGTACCTTCCTATTAAGTTCTGTACAAATATCCGTAAAATTAAGTTCAGAAATTTATTTTTATAAAATGAAAAATTTTTAAATTAGAATTGAAACAAGCAAAAAAGCACCCTAGCTAGATGAATACTCGTATGTCATTTCGTATATAGTCACCCACCTGTGCAAGTTTGATTTTTCAAGTGGTTTTGCGCATATATTTCTAGAACGGTTTGTCGGACGGAAAAGTCATTATATCCAATTTTATAGAATTTCATATTCGGCAGAACTTTTCTGTACATGAAAGCCGCGTAGAACTACGTTGACGCGATCTCAGGTAGGTAGTATCCAAATATGTAGTGAAAAACGAAATTTTTGTATGGCAACCCGATGAAGGAGTTACCCGCTTTGTCCCACTTTCGAACTCAATTTTACTTTTTTTTAAAGCGCATGTGCAAAATTTCAGCTCTCTAAGTACACGTGCTCTCTAGTTATTGTGCGCAAAGACAGACGGACGAACGGACAGATGGACGGACAGATGGACATGCAAGAATCAAAATAACTTTTAATATTATGCATGGGTGTCTAATTCATTTTCCTCCACAATCATTATTTCTAGATAATATAATCAGGATGACAAACTTAATAATTAGTATACCCTTTAAATTTCATCTAGGGTGTAAAAGAAAGAAATCAATTGCTTATATTAGCTGTGTTCTTTTGTGTCCGCAGGGCAGAACAAAAGATACACAAAGAAAGCCAAATACATTTTCATATAAATGAAGCGAACAGTACAAATAGTTGGATTCAATCGACGGAACAATTTGTTCTCTCCAGTATATGGGAGCTCTGGAACAAGGTACACAAAAAACACACCTACTATAAGTCAAATTCAATATTCTCTGAGCTTATAAGCTCTATCTCTTTCAAAATTTCTCAAAGAAGCTATAATCTGCAAAGTCAGAGCTATTTTTTTTATAGTCTATAAGCTATGGTGGGCACTGGAGTTAAAAAGTAGCTATAGCAAAATTTGGGTAAAAGATGGAAAATTGGAATGCATCCATTGCTTTGCATTGGAAGCTCTTACTATAAATTGATTGTTTACTTATTTTGTTAAAGTATTGCAGAAGCTAATTTGGTCGTTTAAGATTAATTCGTGCAGATATTAGCTTATTTTGCCTGCAAACAAATATTCTCCAGCCTGCACAAATAACGTAAGCTGGAAAGCACACATTTTGAACGCGGTTATGGAATCTAAATTTTCGCTATTTATGCAAATTTTAATAAAATTTTCCCCCCACTAAATACTTCATTATATTTAAAACATTTGTAATGAGGGAAACAATAATTATTTCAAGTTTTTTTTCTGTTAAAATATGGGATAGTTAGGAAAACTCTGGAGTACACAGAAAACGAGTGATAGCTGCTATTCATGTACATAGTATAACCATGTCACTAAATTTCGGAATGTTTTGATATTTTACCTTATTCAATTGAACTACTAAAATGAGAAAATAGTTTTTTCGGCAAATATAAATATATAAAAAAAAAGATTTTTCTGGGTGAAGAAAGCTTAGAAATATACAATTGGTTTCGGGGAAATTTTTATAATGTCTTTTTCAGAGGGATAAAAAATTCAGTGTTTTGTTGCTAACACTGGCAAATGCCCCGATTTCAGTGGATGGGAGCGCCAATATATTATAAAACTACATTGTCTTCTTAAAACACATTTCTGACTCAAGTTATCTTTATTCCTTAAAAATGAAGGCCTCTTTAACAGGTTCGTAGAGTTGCCATACATAAATTTCGTCTTTTTGGGCACTGCCTGAGAATGCGTCGCCGTAGAGAGCTACGACGTCCCACAAACATAAGTGCATGCACGCATACTCTCTCTCACACACACACACATCTATGCACATATCTTAAGAAAAATCGGTAATGTGTAAAATTTGGTATTTATTATAATAATATCCAAAAATATTATTACAAATTTTTCTTATATATGATAGATAATATTATACAGAATCTGTGGTTTGCATTTTATCAATGAGATAGGTATCTTTTGTCTTCAGATATCTTTTACACCAGTTTAAGAAACGAAGTTTCAGTAAAAACCCAAAGGAAAAAAATAACTATTCCTGTCGCATGTATTTTTAATTGCTACAACTTCGGAGATAATTTGAATATTGAAATAGTTAAACGCTTAAAATATTCTTCAAACTATGAACAAGGGAAAAAAAATAAGATTTGTGGAGTAATACCTTAAGCAATAACAATCATTTTATTTTAGAAATTTACAAAAAATGTTTTTCGCAGAATTTTTATTCACTCTTGGTGACTGGCAAGAGCTATTTTCAGATTATGTGTCGGTCTCCATTAATATGCATAAAAATTCTAAAGAAAAAATGTCCAGGAAATTTCCAAGAAAATATTGAGGAATTTACTACATTAGGTCGAGGTATCATTAATTGTAAATTGGAATTGGAGCATACATTCATGTATATACTATATCTACTTCATTCACCTATACTACATATGTACCTACCAATATATTGTATCACCCACGAAAACCATTCAACGTAAACAAGGCAAGCAAAGACTTTTTTCTTAATTCAGCATATTTTAAAGAAAAGAAAAGAAAATCCTCAGAGAATTAGTGCGAAATTGTAAATAACGAGCTATGCAAGCAATGGCGTACGGGTTCTGCGAACTAATCCCTGGAAGCAATTTTCTGGTACAACCCAAGCATGGTCATGCGTTATCTTTATGTGATGTTATTTTTAGTAAAATTTTGCCTTCCTACCGCCTTGCGAGGTCTGCGGGTGCCTTATCTACGTCACTGGATTTTGGGGCTATATATTGAAAATACATGGAAATTGTTTTCCGTGTTGAACAAGCAAAAATTATGCCTTGTTAATGTGATCTGGAAGCGTAGTTTACTATGAGTGGCAAATATGGCATTTTTATAATACACGCTAAGACACGAATATTATAGAGTGAAAAGTAGAACAAATTAATAATGTCAGCATGAAGAGTACGATCGAGTCTCTAGGATGAAAGTCAGATCTGACCTTATTTCTATAATGTTAGTTAAATTATAGATGGAGATGATTACCCATCAAGTCTAGTAAACAAAAGTTTATCTATTACGATGGAATAAGTTTTTTTGGGACACAAAGTGTAGAAATTGAGAAAATCAAAACATGCTTACAACGTACCTAATTAGGTACCGCGTCATTAATTTGCTTCGCATATCAGTCGAAATAGTAACAGCTTAGACCCAAAACGTACAAATTAATTTCAATTTGTATTAATTGGGAAATAGAAACCTAGAAAGCCTGTACGCCAAAGCTTCTTGTAGGTGTTATTCCTTCTTATGTCCCTGCGGGCTATTAATTATTCCAGATTAAATAAAGGCTACAATGGAATCAATACCTATATATAAACAATCAAGTTGAGAAAAACATGTTTTAGACATACATTTTTCTACCTTCTCTCCCATATTGGACATACAGTTTCCACACAGCCTCTCGTTCAAGCACCAACCTCGGATTAGAGGGCTCTGATTCAGTTTCTTAAATAATTTATATTTACTATCCAGGTGATTAGCAGTTGGTTTTAGACTTGCGTATCTACATACACATATAAATATGTATGCCAATAATTAAATAGACAAATAATAGGTACCGATCCATCGATCCTGTTATTTTATTAAAGTTTTTGATAGGTGATGAAATTAGAGATAGCACCATTTTGGCCATGAAGTCGACAATGTATACCTACCGTCGGATCTTAAATAGAATATCAAAGTAACTAAACCAACCCAGCAACAAACCTGACGAAGTTTTATAACCAGAACGAAGGATTAATTAAAATAGGATTTCAATCACAAACCTCCACACAAATCTTTTCAGACATCCAGATTAGTTCGAATGATCATCTTATTTACTACACATATAAGTACAGAAATAAATGCTGCTACATGAGTGTCAGAGAACCCGTGCTGAATTGGTTGCTGACACAATACGATTTTTTGTTACCAAATGTCAGCTTTTCATATAGTGAGAGAATATTTTTACTGCAAACTTCTTTCAGTCAAATTTGTATGGAATCTATATATCTATTTTGACTCTAAGTATTTGGTATGCTTACGAGTGAGTGAATGTATAATACACGCCGAATGGCACAACATGAATAATGTGGAATTATCCGATAAAGAGCAGATTCAGAACATTGGTGAAAACAAATCTGTGGGAACAGATCAATTAGTGATAACTAAAAAATTCAAGATTTTCATTATAGCCATTTAAACATTTGGAAAATTCTTACAAATCGGATTGTGCCTGATAATGTCAACGCTTTCATGTAATAAAAATTTAACATTTAGTATGATTAAAGGGAGTTATTAGTGTTTGATCAAAATTACTACCAATACCTTATAGAGAGAAAAGGAGTTATCATTTTATTACCATAAAATGAACTCTAGGAAAAATAAGTACAACAATAAATATACAGATTCTTGAAATTTATTCATTTTCAACAAATTAAGAACCAAAATAGATTATTCTTTATCAGAATTGGAATCATCCTCACTATCACTTACTGTTGGAGTTAATCTATTGTCATGTCTCAAGTTAACATAAAAATCGCGATATACTGCATCCAGAAATTGTATCAGATCTAATAAATCCATATATTTTTTTCTTCAATTACCAATGGTTCAGAATATGCCAGTGGTAATGCCACCGCATACGGAAGCCGCCCCCTTCTATTGAGTGAGCACATCCTAAATGTTTCTTCTGAATTTAAGGAGTATTTGAAGTAAATTTCTCCGAATTTTTTTAGTAACTTTCACCCAGAAAATGTTGTTCCAGATCTTTTCACTGTGCGGATTTCAATATTGGTACATATAGTACATTGGTACATATAGTCCAATCGATAAAAATCAGTCAAATTTATAATTTCTGTTGTTACTAATAGTAGGACGGGAGGAGTGGTATTAAGGCTGACAAAATCGAAGTACTTACGTCTGAATTTCCTGGCTCACTCAGTTTTATTTTAAAATATTAATGATTTATTAAAAGGTAACATATGATACTGGTTTGCAAGATCGCACTGTTACACTGTGTAACACTTAACTTGAAATGAAAAACAATAAACGAACTCGTCATTCACAGCTCCTATGGGTCATCCCACATGAGTATTCTTGATTTAGTATGCAAACCGGTGTGCAGACCACCGACGTATTATAACTCCCTCGATGAAATAATAATTCCTAAAAAGAAAGAAAAGCAAGCCACAAAGTATTTAAACTTTAAAAAGTCATAAAAAAAGAATACGTATCTAATCTTGAATTCCATGGTATTTCATACACTTTAAAGCTCGGAGAATTTACTGAAAATTTCATCTAAATCTACCCTAACACTGCACTTTCATGCTGCAAAGCATCCGCTAAAACCGCTTTAAAGCTATAGTTCACCTAAAAGCAATCAAATAAAACCTGACAATTATTAACTATACCCACCAAAATAAACTGCTCTTTGGTAGTACTGAATTCAAAAACACCCGTTATATTTGAATATAAACGAATTCAGAACACGCCAAAATTCACTTCAGTTTTAAACAAATGCGCGCAAAGTGGTTCTTTCAAATTAGTTTCTAATTTTTATTTTATTTTTTGCTTATCATTTCATTTATTTATCATGTCTGCCATGGAAGAATTATTAGAGATATTTACCTAAGAATCTTTGGATTCTGTGGATACGGATATCATGCCTACACCTCCGGAGCTCTTGGCACAGCATTTTGCTACCCTTGTGCTGTCACGCAATAGTACCGAGCATTTTGCTACCCTTGTGCTGTCACGCACTAGCAAGGAGTAGTTTTGCTACCCTGCTGTTCACACACATTAGTAGCATAAAGGTTTCTACCTTATTCAGTTATCAGATAATTAATACTGGTCTTCTTCTTTTTCAGAACTAAAGGAACGAAGGAGACAGTAGTTTCTAGGTTAATTGTAGTTCGGATTATTATTGATTTGAAGTTACTGTGATATATAGTTTTGAGCAAATGAATTTTAATAAAGTTTGAAAACTTAAAAACTGAGTTATCCATTTTACCGGTACCTTCCCTCCTACGTTCGAGACTAGATCTCACAACCGGTTTTCTCAGCAAGTGGTAAAAGAAGCAAATAAATATCTCTACATTTTGGAGAGATATCTCTTTGCTCCTCTTACCTCTTTCTTATTAAGCCTGATTGCATAACGCATCCAGAATACTCGTATGGTATGGCCCACTGACCCATACCACACGGCTATTCTTGATGCATTATGCTAACAAGTTTAACAACAGAGTAGACGCTTCCACACGGTTGTTCTTGCTGCAGGCTTCTTATTCATATACGAATAAGGGGCTATTAATGTGTGCGTGCATTATTTCATTTCGAGTTAAGTACAAGGCCGTGAAGGAACAAAGTTACGAGAGAAGAAAGTGACATTTTCCCTAGAAAACCGATTTGCATACTGCATCAAGAATACCCGTGTAGGATGGCCCATTCAAATATAAATGTGAAGACTACAATGATTATACGAATCGTGAGAATAGACTGAATCCATAGACGTGCACAGGTTTTTTTCTTTTGGGCAATTAGTGATAAGTAATGAAACAAATCATTTTTGAACCAGATAGATGTTTGGTCAGAAGGTTATATGTGATTCTATAATGATATGACAAAAAATTAAGTTAAAACACCAGAGATATTATTAAAGTACCATAGTCATTATAGATTTTGTATTGAAGATGGAATAATCACTAGTAGATAAAAAAAAAATGTAAGTTGGAATCACATTTATAATAGAAAACTCTCAATTTTGGAGTCATCACTAATTCATCTGTGACCACGCAAATAAATCTGGGTGAAAAGGGAGAAAGACATCTGCTAGCGTGTCGAAACACATGGATTGGTTGCAAAAAGAGAGGAATCATGTTAATACTTAAAATACAATAAATCTTACAAAATATTAAATAAATTATGGCTTAAATTTCTCATATTCTTATAAGAATGATGCACTGCGTTCCCAATATTCAAGATGAAATATTTTTAGGTTAACAAGCTTTCGAGACCGGATATTGTTCTTTATTTAATCCGTAATCGGATTGCTTTTTGCTCCCTACATTGTATGTATGTGTACCTACTTGTTGTGCTACTCTTACAACTTCTTGTATTCGGTTTACGAAAGCGATACTTGAGAATGTTCTAATTCAGCATGGATGGGTGGTTAATTAAGTAAACTCGCACTAATAGTTTTTCGTCCAACTTTCAATGAAATTTAAGTGTATGTACTTTATACTTTTCAAACCCATGAAAATTTGTTCATAAAGTTCTTCATATCAAGTTCATTTTCGACTAGTTAGTTGAACTATAGGGGAAATAGTAAAAAAAAAACAAAATCAAACAAAAAATACAATTTTGTGTTTTGTATGTATATTTGATTAGATAATTCTAAAATATTTTACACTATAGACAGATGGAGCACTTCACGACAATTTTTAAGAAAACGGCATATCGGGTGAAAACCTAAACCACTTGGTGAAATGTATTGGTGTGCTGTGTTTGTATTTGTTTCATTATGGCAGTAACGAAATCGTGACATTTTTTATAACAAAATCTTTATGTAAAATAAAAAAATCGTTAGTGCCCCTTTCTTTAGGTAAGAGGAATATATTGCTGCCATTGAAAAGAAGAAACCTTCTGACATTTCTGAAATTAACAAATCGGACATAATTTAAGCTTTCGTATATTTGTCTGTTTCTGTTGTGTATATTTAAGCTTTTATGCATCAATAATTATAAAACAGAAGGATATATATTCTAATGTATATTTACTTGCCAAAAAACGATTTTCCACCTGAATTTCGTTGATTGTTGATTGTTTCTGCAACATTGCACCCCAAAATTCATCATTCTATAATAATAATTTAATAATAACTCAACAGATATAATTTCACAACACACTGAATTCAATCAAAATATACACTTCACGCCTCCGAAATAACGCCATTTCAAATATTAATTAAAACAATTATTTATTAAAAAGTTTAACTGAACTCCCGAGATATTACATTCAAAAATGTCAAAAGCATAACTACTATATACATAAAATTGTCAAAACTTCGTGCCATGGTATTTATAGTTTATTGAAGATATATTCTCCGTCCGAGCATGATGGAAATAAACCAAATTTTTTCCTTATCCTGACCTTAGAATTTAGGGAATAGAGTATGTGTGACAAGCAAAATTTAGCGTAGTAAAATTCTGGTTATATTAGTATATGTTGCGGTGGCGTGGCTTCTTTGAAAGCAAGGGAAGCATTGCTTCCCTTAGGATTTATGATTTAATTGAATTAAAACAAATTAAAATGAAATCAAATAAAAAATTACAACATAAAAATGTCTTCAACAATATTTTCCGTAAAGGCTTTTTATTCGCCCTGCGCTTAAACTATCAAAGAGAAGAAATAATAAAATCACCTATCTCTGAACAAAACAATCAAAAACAAAGCATCGAACAACATGCATCGAAAAGTAAAAGCATTCGAATACGTTTGGTCTCTATGATATCACAACCGACACTAGTGCCTGGAGGAGGTGGTTTGTAGTTCTGTTTCCATCAGCAATCGAACAACATCTAACAAAATATATGGCATTCGAACTCGTAAGGAATCTACCTATGACGTCACACATCTCTGTTGCTCGCTGCCCTAAGGGATGCAATTGAAACAGTGCTTCTATGGGACCTACAAACAATGCTATACTGTGAGCATACGGTAGGTCATTGCCTTCTTTATGTTCCAGGCCGTGACATCGAATTCTTTGAATGTATTAGAGTGGTCCGATTTCGTACTTCTCTTAGCATTTGTTCTTATGGAAAATGCATTACATTCAACTTCAACCTTCTTCACAATGTAAATAAGCCTCCATACTAAAAGTTTTATTCAGGAATTTTGTTATCTAATTCCTTGTGCATTTACCAGCATAAAAATCTAAGTACTTTCTTTAAGAAAATTGTTTATATTTCATTACTCAAACATAACACTACACATAAGAATGAGAAAATGCGTTGAATTCTGTTGCCTTTATACCAGCTTTCATTTTTCTGTGTCGATTATATGACTTTTGTTTTAAAACAATTTGAAAAGCTTTAAGCCTTAATGGCAGACACACGAAATTGTGTAATACCATAAAGTAATAAAGGCTAAAGAGATGACAAGACTAACTTTGCTTTGCGAACCAATATTTGAAAGCTCAATCTGAAAGTTTGGATGCAATAGTCAAAGCTTTTCGTACAGAGCTTGCATCTTCTGTATTGAATTTTGAGCCCACTGTACCAGCAGGCATCACATCAAGCCAAGGCGTACTGAATGGAGTAAATGCAACACTACCAAAGTTTACCATGGTAAATATTAATACGCATATGAATGCCTTAATTTTGGAAGCTCTTTTGATACAAAATATTATTGCTTCACGCGCTGATGATATACAACTGATATGGAGGTATTAGTTGGGTTTTTTTATACTGTACTGCTTCATTGGAAATTTAAATTAATTTCATTCTATAATACGTCTGTAGGTAGCCATGATTTTTTTTATGGGGAAAATTATCAAATTGCATTTCAATTTTCACAAAATGCCCAAATAGATCTAAAATATTAGGTTCTAATTCTAAAGTTGTAATTCTTCAAAAGCTGACAATTTGATGATTTTTATTCATTTATAAACCCGTGCATCTCCTTTTATAGGGATCAGGGAAAAAGGAACGCAGCATTGTAATCGTAACAGTACTGCAAATTATATGCAAGCAAATTTCTTAGACGGCGTTTCTTTTTTTCACAGTTGTATATGGTACAGCGTTTTTATCTTACAGACGTAAATGTAATGGATGAGTAATTCTAACAGCTCGAAATGGGAACATTTTCGAAAATAAAAACAAATTTTTTACAAATTCATCAATTATTTTTTCCCCTACGTCGATGTACCTACTTCATATTGTGATCGTGTGATACTCAAATTGTCGGTACTATGAGCGGAGTGAGAGCGACCTAGAAATCAATTTATTATGGTTTTTTATACCATAGATGAAATCTATAGGGTATTTTAAGTTTGTCATTCCGTTTGTAACACCTCGAAATAATGATGGTAGAGCAAAATAAATTGGACACCCATGCATAATATTAAAAGTTATTTTGATTTTTGCATGTCCGTCCGTCTGTCCGTCCGTTTGTCCGTCCGTCTGACCGTCCGTCTGTCGGTCCGCCTGTGCGCACGATAACTCGAGAACGCGTATACATAGAGAACTGAAATTTTGTACATGGACTTTGAAAAAAAAAAGTAAAGTCAAGTTCAAAAATGAGACAGATCGGGCAACTCCTTCGTGGGGTTGCCATACAAAAGTTTCGTTTTCCACTATGTATTTGGACACTGCCTGAGAACGCATTGATATAGAGAGCTGAAATTTAGTACATGGTATTTTGATTGTACTAGCAAATAAAATTTTAAAAATGGACTAAAGCCTCCTTCTTGGTATTGCCATATAAAAATTTAGGTTTTTTACGTATACTGTGAAAACGATCAGTCCAAGACATTTTTATTGTACTAAAAACTTCTTCAGAATAAGAAATCCTATAAAATATTGGTTATAATCATTTTTTCTGTCCGACGAGCCGTTCTAGAAATATATGCGAGAAACCAATGCAAAAAATCAAAATTGCTTAAATGGGTGACCATACGAAATTTCATACGGGCAATCATCTAGGGTATCATAAGAATTGGTCTTAGACCAATTCTAACTTTATCACTTGTTACTTTGCTATTTGTGATTGATAAAGCTGAGTAGTATAGCTATGTCGGTTCTGGCGCATTTTTTGTGAAATTATTCTAAGTCCAAATGACGTTTGGACTTAGAAAAATTTCGATAAAAATTGGTCTAGAACCGACATAGCTTTTTGTGGGATATTTCTGAAAAATTTTATTAAAATTTTTCTAAGTCCAGAAATGTCATTTGGACTTAGAATATTTCTGAAAAATTTTCGAAATTTTTCTAAGTCCAGAAATGACATTTGGACTTAGAAAAATTTCGATAAAAATTGGTCTAGAACCGACGTATAGCTATGTCGGTTCTGGCGCATTTTTTGTGAAATTATTCTAAGTCCAAATAACGTTCGGACTTAGAAAAATTTCGATAAAAATTGGTCTAGAACCGACATAGCTATACCGTGGATATTTCTGAAAAAATGTTATGATTAAATTTTTCTGAGGAAGTTGTGGTTTTACCATTTATTTATAAATTATAAATAACAGATGTACAGGATGTTGCGGTTTTGTAATTAATTATAAAATGTTTCAATAACATGTGTTCAGGATATTGCGGTTTATGGTACTAATTTAAATTTCTAATTTCAGTTATTGCGGTTAATCCATTTATTTATAAATTATAAATAACAGATGTACAGGATGTTGCGGTTTTGAAATTAATTATAAAATGTTTCAATAACATGTGTTCAGGATATTGCGGTTTATGGTACTAATTTAAATTTCTAATTTCAGTTATTGCGGTTAATACATTTTTATATAAATTAAATTTGGTTATGGTTACTAGCGGTTAATATATTTTAAAATCGCCTAATAAATGTGTAGGAAGTGGTAGTTTTTAATATCATTGGAAAAAGTTACACCATTTTTTTTCTTAATATTTTCTTAAAATTCCTCTATAAAACCTTTCGACAATAATTGTTTGGACATTAGTAAGACTTTGAATTTTGTATAATAAAGTACTGTCTGATAGGATAAAATGGATTGTGATAATTCAAAAAAGTTGCATATCAGAAGAAGCCGGAGGATAAGAGTTGATAATTCCGTAACTCGAACGCCAAAACCTGATACTAAATATCTAGCTATTTTAAATGGATTTAACTTCAAGCCGACACTATCTGTTACAAAAATGGATGTAAACAAAACATATAAAATTCTCAACGTTACCAGGAAAAGTACTAGTTTTGGTGAAAAGCTAATGCTGGAATTGGATGATTACTACCTATATTTACCACCCCGATTCAATAATCTCTCGGAAGATGTTATTAATGACATCAATAACGAGCAAACCTATAAAATTATTAATGAGTTTCATCCTAATAAAACTTATAATTTGAAATTCAGTATTAGTGACAATGATGAAGGTGATGATGATGATGATGATGACGATGTAGAAGAAAATGAAATTAATTATCCGCATAAAATACCAAATATGTACAACTATTTAAAATAAACAAATAAATATTTATATATTTGAATAACATTTATTTAGTTTAATTTAATTTTATACAGTCAAAGGGTGGAAAAAATTAAGGTGGTGCAATTTTAGAGTTATTGGTATCAATGTATATGGACTCATTATTAGTACGTTCTTGAGTCCTGAAAGGGTGAAAGAATTCCAGTTTTTCATCTTAGAAATAGAGAATCTTTCCCAGAAAATTTAAATTTTGATTTTGAATTTCATTCTTTTGAGCATATTAAAAATAGAAGTTATTTCTGAAGATGTAACACTAGTTGGAGAGATTGTAGATGCAGTTTTAAGTGGAAGAAAGGCTGATAAATTCCCCGAAAATTGTCCATTTGCTGATATTGAAAGTGATTCTGAGTGGATTGATAGAGGGAAGCAAGAATAATTAGTTGCTGTATTCATTATAATATTTACTACTTATTTGTACCTATGTCATAAGCTACGATGATTTGCTTTGAACATATAATTATATATTTTGTTAGTAAATTTATAAGAATAAGTTATGTTTTTTTTTTTTTTTTTACTTTTCACTCATTTTCCCAATATGTACATATATGGGTTATTAACATCGATTATTCAGGTGTATGGAGGAAAGAAAATGTATAAATATATTTTCATTTTTAACACCTGATCATTGGTAATCTGACAATAGATAGGTTAACACTGTTTCAAAGGCAAACATAAAAAATGTTTTGGGCTGATTCTATATGGGATGAAACGCATTTTTGTACCTGTTTGAATGGTTGGATGTATATGAAGATTGTGCATTCAGTTGTAAGATGTGACTTAATGAAAGTATATATGACTGCTGAAAATGGTAAAAGATGCAAGGGTATTAACTTTGACTAGAGGTCAACCAATTCCCTCAAATTTTGGGGAAATGCGCATCAATCCATTTGAACATGTTAAGATTGAAGTCAAGGGAGGAGAAATAACTGTAATAGGTTGGCTACAAGATGGACGATCAGACGTCCAAGTACTAATTTCTTCCTACATAACTGCCCGTTTGCAGGTGAGGAGGAGTGGTATCGTAAGCCAATAAAGCAACAAGAAGCAAACAAATCAGAAAAAATAAAAGATGTAAAAGAGTGTGAAAGCAGTAATACCCAAACAAATTCTGATATGAAAATTGAGTGATAAGGGTGGAATTGTATATAATCAATTAAATTACCGTAATAATGCATAGTCTTTCTCAACGTTTTGAGCAATCAACAACTAAACAAATAAAGAGATATTATGTCATTAAAAACTTTTATTTCATTTGCATTTGCGTGCTCTTTATATGCAAATTGCTTAGCACTCCCAATCAATTTAAACTTAGGACAAAAATCAAGCGATAATATTGATTTTAATATACAGTTGCCAAATAATGATTCCATTCAAATTTCTTTATCATTTCGGTTACTTACTCTAAGTAATGCTACTTATGATGCATTACCTACAACAACAACTAATATGCCCTTAAATGATGATGATTCTTCTGTTATCTCTTCAGAAAATGGAAGTGAATCACCTAAGGAAACTGATGTGGAATTAATACCAGAAAATAGTGTAGTGAGTGTTGAGGAGGCTATTGAAGGATTTAGGCAAAACTTAATAAACAAAGAAAAAGATATAGGTGGAATTATAGAGAGTGATCGTGTGTTTTACAGGCATTTTAAATTAAACTTTGAGGAGGACAAATCAATGAGAGTTCGATGTACATATGATAGCAACTATGATCATAAAACTCTAAAAATATCTTGTTATGAATATCATGAACTTGAAGGAGAACGGATTTTGAGTAATGGTGAAATTGAATACTTCAGAGAGAATGACTCTACATATAAATCTGACATCACATCTGTTGATTTGAGGAAAATGAAGCAGACTTACAACATGGACATTTCATAAACTGTAGAGTTCCAGTTGAAGTGAATAAAAACAAAAGTTTATAATATTATAATATTATTATTTTATTTCTATAACCGCACCCCCAATGTGAAATAGATTATTTTTGTTATTCTCAATATTTGGTATTGAATTGTAAGTTTGGAAATCAATTAACCCACATACATAATCCCCTGACAAATCTATGGGTGGGAAATACTCAGTTGTTAATATAGATGAATTTCCGCTTAATGTAAGTGTTAATGACATCGTGGTGTAATTTAAAATGACGTAATTATCTGGTTCCCCCTCATTTTATATAGATTTGTAAAGGCAATGAGAATCATTTCAGTTTTAACCACAGGTGGATTCAGTAGTACAAGAAAGAAATAAAAATATGGAAAGATTAAATGATGAAGTGCAAATATTTCTTAAACATTTCGATATTAGCAGATCCTTGCAAGTGTATGACAAGTTGTTACTAGAAGAACATAAGGAGGAAATAGAAAAATCCTACCGCTTTTTGGATGAATATAAAGAAATGAACATTTTGACTTCAAAATATGGGGAGCATTATGAATCCTGCAGTTGGGCTTACAATACTTCAACATCGGGTCCAGATACTTGTAATTGTCGACATGTTAAAAGAGAATTTTTGCGAATATCCAAACTAGTGAAGTTATATAATGGAATTAAGGGACCTTGTTGTTCCTATTGTATAAAGGAAATATTTTAAATAAAAAAAATACATACATATTCTTTTATTTATCGTAACAATCATACAAAAATTTTAAACATAAATGTCCACATATTACTGAGTTATATGTCTGATATGGGGAATAATTATACCTTACATTACTAGTTAAATATTTTCTAATTTCTAATGGGGGTTGTAAATTTCCAAAACTATCAAAGTACTGAATATCTTTATCATTTTTATAGTACGCTACCCAATGACTTCCTGGGCCAGATGATATATCCAAGTTGATAATACCGCATTCCTTCTTGTTTAGTTTCTTTGGAAGCTTATCTCGCATGAAAACTCCTCGAAAATATGGCAGATCTTTTGCATATTTATGCAAATCTACCTCAGTTAATGGTCTTTTAGGTAGCGTTTTCAATAGTTTTTTGGCTCTGGGTTTAGGTAGAGCCCCAATCCTTTTTTATGAGGTTTTAGGTAAAGACCTTTCCCTATTAGGCGGGATTCCATTTCTTCATTATGTCTCTTACTCTCTTTAAGCTGCTCCTTTGCATCCTTAACAGCATTAACAGCTTTAATAATAGTACCAGCACCTCCTCCTAAAGATCCTAAAGCAGAAAGGCCAGCAAATAAAGGAACGAGGAATGGTAAAATACCTCCAGTTTTTGGTATAGGTATGACTCGTGGAACTTTCACATTTTTCTTCCTATATTTAATTGTATCTCCTACTTCCTTTCGTGCCAACGCAATGGCTCTTTGCAAAGAATCAGGTTTTTGCCTTTGAATAGATTTACGCGCCTTTGAGATAACCATTCTGAGTGTAATGTTTTTTTTTGCTTTATTTCTTTTAGCTTTGCTCTTTTTCTTCTTATTCCCCATTTTCGTCATACCCATCCCGAATTTAGTCTTAGCATTCATGATATTGGTAACTAGCAGTGCGTTTGAACGCTCACCTAGGCTTGCGTCAGTAGATTTAACTCGACTCCAAGCCTTTTCAGCCAAAATCCGATCTGCTATGTTGCGATCTGATGTACTTTTTAATTTAGAGTAGGCAATATCATGTTCTTTACATGCACTATCTAAGGGATTAATACCAGGGTCACCACGAGCTAATCTTTTTGCTAGCTTCGTACCAGGTCCACAATACTGGTAGCCTGGTAAGTGTAATTCAAACGGCAGTTTATTAATGAGTGTATTAATTACCCCCGAACCTTTCTTATTATGCTCAAGCATAAGTATGAATGACTTTAACCTTCAACATTCAGATACAAACTAAAAAAGTATTTAAATTTAGTATGCATTTATAGGTTGGAGTTAGTATTCAAAATGAAGTTCATTAAGCAAAATCTATCGCTGCCAATAAGAAATAATGATTTTCGGAGCAATATTACAGAAATTGGCAGACATAGTTCATTATTACCAAATAGTATACGTGCACTAATAGTTGGCCCTTCCAATTGTGGAAAAACCAATGTTATGATTAGTTTGCTGGAGCATCCTAATGGTTTGAGCTATGAAAACGTTTATGTGTATTCAAAATCACTCTATCAATCAAAATATTTATACTTAAGAAAACTTTTATCACCCATAAAAGGATTAGGCTATTATACATTTTCTAATAATGATGATGTTATACCATTTGATGAGGCAAAACAAAATTCAATTTTTATTTTTGATGATGTAGCATGTGGGAAACAAGACAACATACGATCTTATTTTTGCATGGGTCGACATAATAACATTGATAGTTTCTATCTTTGCCAAACTTATACTCATATACCAAAACACTTGGTACGAGATAATGCCAACTTTCTCATTTTATTTAAACAAGATGATACAAATCTTAGGCATGCTTATGATGATCATGTGAATACGGATATGAGCTTTGATACTTTCCGAGATATGTGTGCTAAGTGTTGGAAGGATAAATATGGGTTTCTGGTAGTAGACAAAGACAGCCCCTTAAGCAGGGGGCGTTACCGTCAGGGATTCGATACATTTATTTCCGTATAAATATAACAGATCCATTAAAGCAGTCAACAGATCAGATAAAGCAGTTAGGAGAGCAGTTGAAGCTGTTAACAGATCAGTTAAAGCAGTTAGGAAAGCAGTTAAAGCTATTAACAGACCAGTTAATAAAGGTGTTAATAGACCAGATCGGTTTTGAAAAAAATTATCAATACAAATGGGTAATAAGAGGGAGTTAATTAGGAATATTATTAAAACTAGGAATGCTATCAAGAAAAAGTATCGAACTATAAAAACGGGGCGAATCGATGTTGAATCTCAACTTGAAGAAACATTTAAGCCCATAACAAAACCACTTAAAGAGCTTATAAGTGAAACAAAAGTAAAACAGGGACTTCATGCTGATATCAAATCAGAACCTAAAAAGGAAAATAAAATAAATGATGATGATGATGATGATTATGATGGCTTCGAGATAAACCCAAAACAAATGTATATGAAAATGGAACCAACAAGCACACCACTAAAGTATAGAGACTCTTCTTTAATGTCATCACAAGACGAGTATGGAACACCAACTCATTCAAGAACCTTAGCTAATAAATCAGATTCCACCCTCAACTTATCAACTGGGTTAGTTAATAAATATTTAGGATTTTACCAAGCCAAAAGTCCTAAAATTGACCGAACTTATGGTGTTTATATGGATAATGGGAGGTGGAAAATTGGGAAATCTAGCATTGACATTGATGCACAAAATTTTGTCATTAATGGGAAGCACTATAACATAACAGCTGGCTTATGCGAACTTCTTTTTATGAAAGAACCATCAAACAGATTATATGGTGAAAAAGACTTGGCTAATTATCGAGAAATCTTAGAAGATTCTAATGCCCATAGACGTGATTATAGTGCAGATGGGCAAATAAAAGGTAGTAAAGGACCTAAATATAAGAGAATTATTAGAAAATTTATCAATCATGAAGGTATGGGTCTCATGAAGCTTCCCAGAGAGGCTATTGACTATGTTTACTGGGATGATCCAAACGAATTGGTAGACAGATTACGACTTTTAATTGGCTCTCAAGTAGCCGGGAATAATAGTCATAACAATGAAATTGTTTCCATTATTGAGGAGTTAAGGGAGTCTGATTTAATTTTATAAAAGCACCCTTCCGCTTTTTTATATATTTATTCACGAAATGACTGTTGATAAGTTCGGACGATCGCTAAGAGATGGTAATATTGGACGAGGTTCTCCTGGACCTCGAGGAGAACGGGGTCCCTCTGGACCACCAGGCGAAAGAGGCCCCACCGGACCTGCAGGAGTGGGTTTTCTGTTAACATCAGATAACAACTATGATATGCAATTCAGCAATATTAAGAATCTCAAAAATCCAGAAGAAGATAGTGATGCTGTAAACAAGCTATATATAGATGAGGCAATAGATAAATATTTAGATTTATGCAAATCTCATAGTAGTTTAGAAACAAAAACAACTAAGAGTGAATTAGAGGAAGAGCTTGCGAATGTACATAATATTATTAAAATAACTAGAGAAAAACTGGAAACATTGACCCAATCACACATAAATAAGTCATTTGAAAAGTTAAAAGTTTATATTGATACAAAGTGTGAAGACATTGAAAAGAACTTACGAGGGTTAATAAATGTAGAATCTCTAATAGTCAAAGCTAACAATGAGTAAAGAGGCCCTTGTGAGTGAGCTGCATAAAGCAGCTCGTCGAAATTTTCCCCGGCGTCGTGTCATTATGAAAGATTTGGATGACCTCTGGCAAGCAGATTTGGTTGAAATGGGTGCTTATGTTCGCGAAAATAATGGATACTACTATTTGCTAACAGTGATTGATACATTTTCAAAATATGCTTGGGTAGAGCCCATTAAAAATAAAACTGGAAAAGAGGTAACGGCTGCAATGAAAAAAGTTCTAAAAAGCGGTCGGACTCCTAAGCATTTGCAGACAGATGATGGTAAAGAATTTTATAATAAAATATTCCAGACACTAATGGTAAAGTATGGAATCAAACACTATTCGACTTTTAGTATAATGAAAGCCTCAATAGTTGAAAGATTTAATAGAACATTGAAAGGTATGATGTGGAAAGAATTTAGTAAGAATGGTTCCTATCGTTGGATTGATTTTGTACACAATCTTGTTCATGAATACAATAATAAAAAGCATAGGACCATTAAAACGCGCCCCACCGATGTTAATCACATTAATAAAAATATTCTACTACAAACAGTATACAATCACATAAAAATAGTGGGGGTAGCAAAATATAAGGTTGATGACTATGTTCGCATCAGCAAGCACAAACATATATTTGAAAAGGGGTACACACCGAACTGGACAACTGAGATCTTTAAAATTAAAACCATACAAAACACGAGTCCGGTGACATATCTTCTAGAGGATTATGAGGGACATCCAATCAAAGGAGGATTTTATGAAAAAGAACTACTAAAGACTAAATATCCGCATAATTACCTTGTTGAAAAAGTATTGAAGAAGAAACGGAATAAATTTTTTGTAAAATGGCTAGGGTTCTCTGCAAAACACAATTCATGGGTCAATAAAAATGAAATATTATAAATTTGTTGTATAAATAAATGATTTATAAGACTAGTAATTAATCTGATGGGAATAATTAAGGATTATTAAAGGATTGAAATAAAAATTTTTAATGTATGAAAATTTTCTTTATTAATAATACTATATAAAAAATCTAGTGGTTCAATAAACTATAATGGCCCCATGGTAAAGTATCTGTAGAACCATTTATTAAATAGCGCTTATCATCATAAGGACTTAAGGCTAATTTATTCTGACTTATACTAAAAACATCATGATTTATAGATTGTATGGAATTCTGCTGTCTATAAATTTCAGTAAATTGATTCAAACATTTTTTATAATCATTAAAACATATTGATGTTTTAGTTACATAACTCTTAACTCCTTTAGCTTTATTTACATAATCTTCACCTTCAACTCTTAAACTATACATTTTAGCTCTTAATCCAATAAATTCTGTCATAATTCGTCCATTAAGTTCATCCTTCATCAATCCTGGTACTTTGTTATTATTCTGTAATATATGATAAATGTTATTAATAGGAAAATCACTAGTATCGAACATATGAATATCCCGCTTCATTATTTCATATGGATCTTTCTCAGTAATCTCATAAATTAGAGAATCTGTGTCAGTATAGAGACATTTACACAGATTTCCAAAAATACGTTTCATGTATCCATAATGAAATTCATATATACATGTTTTGGATATATCCAACACAGCTTGCCCCACGTAGATAGGTTTATTCATGTACACTTGAATTTTATTTAATTCAACTGCAATTAAGTTTTCATCAAATATAGTTCGACTGTGAAAGTTTGCTTAGCAATCATTACTTTAGCACCATACCGACCATACCATTTTGTGAAAAGTTTGACATCCACACGTTTTCTGACATTTTCCATAGTTTTTCCGAATTCTGCATTATTCAAAAGCTTAAAAAAGTTCTTGTCGAACTCATTTCTCGCAGCCGCTCTAAAAGTGGTGTTTAAATCAATGTATTTTTTTAACCATGGTGATTGATCAAACTGTAAAATTCTATGCACCTTTTTTAATATAAGCCCCTTATCTAGGCATTGCTTAAGATTACGGTAGTGTATAACATATCTCTCTTTATTATATTCAGTTAACAATAGCTTTGAATTTTTGGACTTAGGCGGTTTCATTTCAGTTGGAGCAAATGGTAGATCTTTATGATGATCATGTATTTCATGTGGATATTCCAGGTCAACTTCTAAGAGATAACCAACCTCTGAATCATCTGGAATAGTTTTAATATCAATATTATTAACCCACTTAAAATTTCCTGTTGGTAAAAACTGTGCCATGGCCCATCCATATAGATTATTTGCATCATAGTACATTAAAAAGTTTATTCTATTGTGTGAATCATAATCAGTCATATATTTATTATTAGCTTTGCTGTATCGAGTACTACACTGAGTTATACCACCTCTAATACCACGTTCAATGAATAATAACATATCGATATCTGTAATTAGCTCCAATTTTACTTTTGTATATAGTAACATAGCATCCCAACTTAAGCCTGGTGTTGTAAAGTAATGAGCTGGATCCAATCTGTGACTTCGTAGACAGCTATGTCGAAAGTTTTCAAAAATTTCAGCTAATAATAAAACATCAGTTTTCAAATATAAGTCTGAATATTCTCCGAGTGTTTGAATATTAAATGCATTCCATACCTTTTGTGCATGAGCATAATCATCATCATTGATATTGCTATTATTAAGTTTATTATAGAAATTTGCTTTAGATAGAAGTTGACTTTCATTTAATTTACTCCAATTGTCCATGTAATCATAAGGGAATACACCCTTTCGTGAAAGGAGTTGATGGTTATTGGGAAACTCATTTTTTATTAAGTGGAATTCATCGCAGTATGATGCTAACTTTTCAATAGATGATGGTAAAAATCGAAATGAATCGATAAACTTAAACGTAGCTTGATAATCATCCACCTTTTTTGTGAATGCTATATATCTCTCTTTATTTAGTGGCAGCAGATTAATCTTACCATTAAAAGCAGTAGCTATATCCTTAATAATGAAATGAGCATCGTATCCACTCAAATTGTGAAACACCACTGGAATTACACGACTGTCCTGAAAATTTAGGTTACAGCTTTGATGTACCATTCCTCGCACTTTTCCTGTTAGATGACAATGATCAACAACGCGTACATCAGTAGCAGTAAACACAATTTCACATATGTGGCATACCGTTTGTCTCATTAAATTGTAGTTAAGCTCAGCACTAATCTCATCCATTGGAATCTCGCATATAAATGTTGGTTCAATATCTTCAGCCAACTGTTTAAGTTCATTCGCGAACCATGTTCCACAGTTAGAACCACGATATGAATGATAAAAATTTAATGTTGGATCATAAGAACATACGAAATAATAACCAATACTATGCATTTCATGCTTTTGATAACGCTTAGTGGTATGACCAGCTGTAACATTAATTGGACATAGCAAACTCTCAATATCAGCGTATATTATGTATGGACACTTTTGTTTATAATTGTAGTTTTGAAATGATAACCACTTTTGATTTTCTGTAGGCAAAATTATTTTACATTTATTGATTTGATTACAATCAGTAGTATGTTGATTAAGTTTAGCCTCACTATGGAAGTAATGAAGACATCGATCACATATCCACTTTTTATGTCCTAACCTCGTTAGTTGTGATGATACTAATCTTGATAAGTTTTTTATCCAACAAAAATGATAGTTCATTTCAGCGTCATCATCATCATCATTATCATCAGCAACAGAATCATTAGTTTCATCTCCATTTATATATCTATCTTGAAGCATTAACAGATTTACATGTTGATTTAATTTTTGTTTGCTTAATCTCGTTGGTATAACACTAAAAGTATTATTGCGCTTTTTAAGTATGTAAATGTTAATGCTTATGTTATTATTTTTCTCAAATTTAAATACATCTTTCATTTGAATAGGAAAATTAATGCCATTTAAATTAAGTATATCTGCGTAATATGGATAAGAGCTTGGACGATCGGAACTTACAGAAGTTTCATATAAAGCGCTTATAATACTCCAAGCAAAACAGGCATTATCCACATTTTTAATATTTACACAAGCTTTTTTTCTTTTTATTTGTGATGGTAGATCTATATATGAGGAACCTCTCAGTGGTACATACTTGTTAAGGTTTACTGCTAAATTTATAATCTCACTTAATGCCCAACCACTATCACGTTCTTGAAACTCCTCTAAATTTGCTAATAATGTATTTTGTAAGCTATACACAATCTCTTTTAAATCACTTCCAATGTCAATTGTTTCATTTGGTGTTGTTAAATATTTATATTCTCGGATTTCAACACTACCAGGAGTAAATTTTTTAAACTCACAACAAAATGATAAATTTAAATTAATTGTATTGAACTTTTTCAAAAATTTTTTCAATTGTATCACTAACATCTTTCCAGCATGTTGCAAAAACAATTTAGGATCTTTGTATCTATAGTTTATAAACACACCAGTTCGAATGCGATTCTTAAAAGCAGAGTTGATATCTTTCCACACAATCGATGCACTTTTTCCTTTATCTTTCAAACCACTGCCACTATGAAGCAATTGTCTAATTTGCTCCATAAACTTTTTCATATGCCCAATATTAGTCTCAATGTTCCTTTTTTTCACCCACTGATTTAGCAAGTCTCAATGCTCGATACATTAAACGAATATTTTTTTTACAATAAACTGACCACTTTTTCACCTCAAGAAAATCACTAGTTTTAAGCAGTGGTATAACCTCTTTTAGAGTTTTAACCATATTTCTAGCAACTTCAGTATAGGAATCCATTTTTTGAGATTAGTGTTTGCTAGAAGTGGTTATGTATACAATTGCCTTAAGTTTAAAAATTTCAATGCTTATATATCATGAAAAATGGAGGGGGAATAGGGTGGGGAAGAACTAATAGATTTTTTTATTTAACTTTATTTTATTTACTTTAAAAAAATGTATAATCTATATTATTATTGCACCAAACACATATTTTAATATTATTTAAAAAATAATTTGCTAAATCATCCAAATCAACAAAAGTCCGATTAGTTAATATTTCCTCATCAGCGGAAATATTATTACTAACTGCACAAGAAATGCAATATAGTTGATTGTCCGAAACAATGTGATGGAATGATATAGTTATTTGGCAATCATCCATGTCTGAATCTGAGTCCGAGTCATCAGATGTTACAGGTGATCCATTATCCAAATAGTAATCAAGGTCGTCAACATTAGGCATATCCTCAACACAAAGTAGATGAACTATATCAAGAAATTGATATACCGTAGCAATACGATTGACTTCTCTTCTTATATTATCACCCAACATTATTTCAGCACTTTCTTCACCATTTGTACCAGCAAAACTGTTTGAAAATTCTTCAGACCTAGGAGCCATTATTTAAATGGATTTGTACAGCACTTTATTCGTTGAGAATTGAAAATTAATTGAAAAGTAAGTTTGAGCAGAATGAAAAGCAAATTTGAATAGACAAAAGGAATGAAAGCCAAACCACATATATTTTCCCAATTCTTTCTTAATATGAATTAAAACATTGTAGAAGTTAATGTCATATGAAAACCTCTCATGTTTAAATTATTTCATTTTATTCTTTTAATTTCATTACTTACTATATTAATACAATACCTTAAAAATAAAATATCATTACAATCTACACTATTGTAACCATAAAAAATAGACTCATGTAGGTTCCAGATCTCTTCAATATCATCTTCAGACACATCTGCCAAAACTATTTCCTCAGCCATTCGGACTATGTTCAATAGAAGTACTTCCGTATCTCCAACAGGAAGCACTCCTCCCTCTTTCAAGTGGTGGATTAGGTCGTTCAATTCTATCTTAATCCAATTAAGACAGTTCAGGTAATCTTCTTGCTCCTGAGCCACTATCATGTCAATAACATGAGGTGTATTCATTTCTTTAAATAACTGTTGACTTTTCTGTAACTTGAAAGCTTCTACATTATAATACAAACAATTACACACTTTTATACTGATGTTACCTTAAATTTTTTAACTTTAAATTTCTCACTGATAATATTACCACAAATTCTGAATATTTGCTCTTTAAAAATTTAAAAATGATAATAAAAACCACACCTGAAACTTCCTCTAAAAATTAAAGTTTAAATTTCGCACTGATAATATTACCACAAATTCTGAATATTTGCTCTTTAAAAATCTAAAAATGATAATAAAAACCACACTTGAAACTTCCTCACAAATTATCATACAAAACAATATGCGGATGTCGCGGTTTTAATTTTTGTTCAAACTTTTTCAGCCGAAAATTCATTTTCTTAAAAATTTTTTGGTCAAACCACAATAATGTTGATAAAATTTATTATCATACAATATTTCAAGAATAACGTTGATAAACAATAATGTTGATAAAATTTATTATCACACAATATTTCAAGAAGCTTGCAAATTTTTGCATAAAGTTTTATTCCATCCGGACTAAGAATATTTTCACAACACCCAAAAAATTTGAGCCTCCGGACTAACTTATTTTCGCAATATAGCTATGTCGGTTCTATTTTATTTTTTGATTGAAATTTTTCTAAGTACAAATTGAAGCTTCCTGGACTTAGAATATTTCCAAACAAGCAAAATTTTTACTTTCTGTGACGTCATTTGGACTTAGAATAATTTCACAAAAAATGCGCCAGAACCGACATAATAGCTATGTCGGTTCTAGACCAATTTTTATCGAAATTTTTCTAAGTCCAAATGTCATTTCTGGACTTAGAAAAATTTCGAAAATTTTTCAGAAATATTCTAAGTCCAAATGTCATTTCTGGACTTAGAAAAATTTTAATAAAATTTTTCAGAAATATCCCACAAAAAGCTATGTCGGTTCTAGACCAATTTTTATCGAAATTTTTCTAAGTCCAAACGTCATTTGGACTTAGAATAATTTCACAAAAAATGCGCCAGAACCGACATAGCTATACTACTAAGCTGAAAATTTGAATACAATTATATTTTATAAATCCCCATCGATTTACGTTACAAAAATATTTTAAAAATTTTATAAACTCATGATTTTGATACCTTGGATAAAGTCTCATATGGTATGCTAAGCTTGTCATTCCTCTTGTAACGCATAGAAATAATGCTGGTAGAGCCAAATGGATTGGACACCCACGCATATGTATTATTAATTATTTAGATATTTGCATATCCGTCTGCCGTCCGTCACTACAATAACTTGAGAATACATTCATGGTTCGTTTCAAATTACATCATTTTGCATATACTTATTGAGAAAGCAGTCAGCTGAGGACTTTTTGATGTACTGGAAAAGTTTTCAGAATATAAAACGCTATGAAGTTGTTTATAACGATTTTTACTGTCCGACAAACCGTTCTAGAAATAGATGCGTAAAACTACCTTGTCGATTTGCCTATTGGCTGGACTATATGGCATCGAACAAATTAGTCTTAAGCCAATTATACCTTTTTCCCGGCTTTTCTAAAATAAAAATTTCGGATTTTCTTACCTTTAATTTTTACTTTGTTTTTAGAAAAGCGTCATTTTTTTTTATAAAACTGTAGGAGGAAACACCTTGTTTATATCTTGAAGAGCAATCTTCCAGCCAATGGAAAATCTTTTAAATATTTTGCTCAAAATTTTTCCCGCCAGTCCAAATATGAAATATATAAAAGAAATCATAAAGAACACGTACATTGAGGACGCAGGATAAACCAGCGAATTAAGTGATTGGTTTGCAGAAGATAATATTTATTGTAAAAATCGTGCAAAATACTCGATTATTTTATTGATATTTTAATTAAAAAGCACTGCATATGGGAAACCCAGAAATTCTTTAAACCGAAAAACAAAACAATCAACAAACTGAAAATAATAAAAGCAAAAAATTTGAGCTGATATTTTGGGTTATTATGTAAAAGTACACCTTATCCTTTTAACCCATTTTCGATTAGAATATGATAAAAATGTTTCCAAGTGCATTGTATAAGGAATGTAAATTCAAAATTCATTTTTCATTTCTGGACGATATTTACCACGAAGTTTTTCAACATATAAAAACACATTTACCCTATATTTCTCCTTCTGCAGTTAATCGATTTGAAAACATTATCTGGATTCTATTCATAAACTATTTCATTATATTTACGTCTGTAAGATAAAAACTGTAGAAGAAGATAGAAATATACGACAATACTAAATGTGAAAAAAAATCGCCGTCTAAGAAATTTTTGCTTGCATATAATTTGCAGTACTATTACGATTACAATGCTGCGTTCTTTTTTTCTGATCCATACAAAGGGGTATACACGGATTTATAAATGGATAAAAAATCATCAGTGCCAGCTTTTGATTAATTACAAATATTTTAGATCTATTTTGGCATTTTGTGAAAATTGAAATTGCAATTTGATAATTTGCCCCCCTAAAAAAACATGAAATTAATTTATATTTCCAATGAACCAGTACAGTACAAAAAAACCCAGCTAATACCTTCATATCAGTTGTATACAGGGCCTTGCAGAGCTGAGAGGGGGCCCAGGCCAATAAAAAATATGGGGCCTCTTGTTTGAGTAAAAAAACAAATTTACGTAGTTCTTTTATTATTTTTAATTTATTTAAAAAGTATGAAATTAATAATTAAATTACAAATAAGCTTTTCGAGCTTTAGTTGTAGCAAAATCTTTTATAATAGTTGAAAAATTAATATTTCGTGCAATATCTGAATTTATATGTAAAATTGATAGCCCATTCAACCGTTCTTGGCTCATTGCAGATCTGTTAAAATTTTTAACCCTTTTCTACACACTGAAACTGCGTTCCGCTGAAGCAACGGAGGCAGGTAGACTTAAAAATATTCTTAAAGCTGTTGATATATTTGGAAACAATCCAATTAGGTTTTTTTCTAAAATATTTAGCAGCAACTTAGCTGGAGATGATTCTATATCAAAGTTTACTTCAAAAATATTTTTTAAAAATATCATTTCATCACATATTTCATTTGAAATTTCCTTTGGTTATTTTAAGTGCATATTTTTTGCTCTTGATTTTATTTCCTCATCTGATGAAGTTTGAAAAGTCCAAAGGAATCCAAAAGTCTGGCAAATTTTGCGTAAAGACTCAAAGCGACGTGTCAAGCCTGAAATAACCGAATCAATAATGTATATAAAAACATTAACTCTATAATGTTCTTCAGCATCAAACTGTGACCTAATATGACGAGTTAATTGAAAATCAGTTGAAATTTTGGAAAGTACGGCAATCTCTTTTGAACTTAAGAGTAATCTGCCCCACTCTTCATGCATTATCTTCATCCTTGCAATAAGATTGTTAATATTTTCCATTTCGACGTCAAGTGTTGCATTGCGTGCTTCAATAATTAAATTAATTTGTTGCAATAACGTTAATATTTCAAGCCATATTGTTGTCAACACAATGCATTCGAATGTATCCAAATATTGAAAAATTGACTGAAGTTCGGTACGTGCGTGCGGTGGAAGGTTTAGTGACTTACACTCCTCTAAAGCAGCCAGAATATTTGACTGATCATTGTAAATTGGTTTAACAGCATCAATTCGAGCAGACCATCTTGTCTTTGATATTGTATGAAGTGACACAGCTAAATATTTCTTTAAAATCTCCCACTTTCTAGGACTGCTGCTAAAAAAATTATACATCTGTTGAATTCTCCCAAAATATGTAACTGCTTCTTTACATGATTCAGTAGAGTCAACTCCAACAAGATTAAGAGTATGATTTCCACAACTGGAAAAAATGCAATTCGGATTACGCTCAAGCAGCACTGCTTGCAAGGCCAACATTTTCAAGAATTTCAATAATTCGCGTAGCGATTTCGATTCCTCTTTTTTGTGTAAATGAATCAAATGTAATAAATCTTTCCTCAATTGAATACGATGCATTATTTATTATTTTTACATAACGAATTACAAGACACGTTTGTTCTTGGTGTGAGCAGCCTGGTGTCGCATCCACAATAATGGAAAAATATTTAGAATCAAGAATTTCTTCAATAATTTTTCTTTGCACAAATTTTCCACAAATCTGAATGAATTCATTTTGAATTCTTGATGATAAATAATGAACTTGAAGACGTTTGTGCTTGTCTTGTGACTCACGAACACTTTTTACATGTTCGTATAAAGCTGGATCATACTTACTGAGCAATTCTATGATACCTAAGAAGTTTCCATTCCGCGAATTTCCAATATTCTCATTAGAACCAAATAATGCCAAACCACGCTCACTTAGGAAAAATATAACATCCAAAATTCTATGAAGAACTTTCTGCCAATTACTTGCCTCACAGTTTAGTTGTTTCAGTAGAGATGATCCTAATGAGGACTTTAATAATGCAGATCTACTTGCTGGTTTCCAATGGACATTATTTTTTTTTATGAATAATTGAATTTTCATAAACGGGTACGCGTTCTTTCAATTTCCTCCATCCTCTTAAAATATCCCATCCTGATTGGCTACCGAGAACTGATGCATCAAATTTCGTATCCTGTAGGAAGCAGGGAAAACAAAATAATGACTTTTTTGAATTGCTCCAACATAGCCAATCTCTGTTGCAAATTTCTCCATTCGCTAAAACCTTCTTCGTCAGACGATATGGAAATTTATTGTTTTCAGCATCGTTTGGGATGTTTTCAGGTATTTTAAAATGTTCAATTTTCAAAAAATCTTCCATTTGCATTATATTTTTCTTGTTAAGTAAGGCGACGTCATCGTTGAAAACAGATATTGAAGTTGTTGCTTCAATTCCTTGAATATTGGGTAGATTAGATGACACGTAATTTTCTTCCATGTTTGCATCATCAACAATTATCTGTAATGGTGACAAAGAATCTTCTATTTGTTCTGAAGTTATATTTTCAACCACCGAAATTTGAGCATCAACATCCGCAATAACATTTGCCATTTGTGAAATAGCATGAGTAGTTTCATTTTCAGGATTGACTGTTTGATTGATAATCTGTTCAGGGATGTTTTTTTTATTAAAGAATTTCGTTAATCGTGGCAGACTTTGCTTGGCTTTTTCTTGTTCTTTTTTCTGTCGTCTCTTGCTTGCGCCACTCGGATATGTTCTTTTCATTATATTCCTAAAATTAATTACTTATGAATTAAATAGAACTATTTTTAATATTAACTCCATTTAAACTTACAGATTACAAATATCACTAAACAATAAAAAAAACACTAATTTTATAATCACTAAAATTTATAGTACGGAACCAAAAGCTATACTCACTGTACTGAATAGGAAATATAGTTAAATTTTTAATAATTGAAAATTAAATATTCTTTTTTATGCAATTGGCCTACTACGTTAAAATTTTTTGAATTTTTCAGAGTTCAACATATTCTTTTTTATGCAATTGGCCTACTACGTTAACATTTTTTGAATTTTTCAGAGTTCAACATATTCTTTTTTATGCAATTGGCCTACTACGTAAAAAAGTCTTATACATACATATAACAATAACTTGAAATTTTTACTAACTTTTGTATCGTTATATTTTATAAATCTTTGGTTAAAATAAAATAAATTAATACTCAAACTTAATATTTCCGCACCTACTGTGACCAAATTAGGAAATAAATAGAGGCCCTTTCACAACTCGGGACCTGAGCCAAATGGCCCTCATGGCCCACCCTCTGTTATGGCCTGGTTGTATACACTGACATATAATAAGAATGGACTGAGCATCCCATATAATTCCTATAGTCAAAAATGGCACAAATTTTGGCTAAAATCTATTTGTCTCTTTCAAGCTCAAAATATACACTGAACTGTAACCAATTTTGGAAACAGTACGGCTGTATTAATTGGAATGCAATGGAATGGAGATAAAAATTCAGACAAATATATTGTTTTTATACGTCTATCTCTTACAAGCTCAAGGAAATTTGACAACAAATCTGCAGAGGAGCACATTTTTCAGTAATATTACAAATGAATTTTTGGGATAATTAAAACAAGTTTAACTTCCTAAATAATTTTAATTTAATGCAATACTTTTTTATAACATCTTTAGTGTTTCCAATCGACAAATAATAATAAATTATGAATCGGTGTGCAATTGTACGAAATAAAGGGTTTTCACAGCCTGTTCAATATTTATGCCATTTTTGAAGCAAAAACGCTCTGTCCATTCTTATTATATGTCAGTGGTTGTATATCATCAGCGTGAAGCAATAATATTTTGTATCAAAAGAGCTTCCAAAATTAAGGCATTCATATGCGTATTAATATTTACCATGGTAAACTTTGGTAGTGTTGCATTTACTCCATTCAGTACGCCTTGACTTGATGTGATGCCTGCTGGTACAGTGGGCTCAAAATTCAATACAGAAGATGCGGGATCTGCACGAAAAGCTTTGACTATTGCATCCAAAGTTTCAGATTGAGCTTTCAAATATTGGTTCGCAAAGCAAAGTTAATCTTGTCATCTCTTTAGCCTTTATTACTTTATGGTAATACAAAGCAAGACATATTTAAAATGTAAAGAAAATTTAAATTACGATTGTGGCAGAAAATATAGTTAAGTTGTTTTAGATGCTACGGGGCGAAAGTGCTTTAGACCAAAATAATCTTTCTTGCAATAAAAATATTATATTTATCAATTTATTAAATTATTTAATTTCCAAGGCCAAACAAGAAATAGATGTACATAGAGCTGTGTGTGAACAAAATATTCGATACATGAACAATGATTAAAAATAATGGTAAACATGTTTATATATCCCTGAAACACGTATATTTTGAAACTTTAAATGCATTTCCTTTAGACACTTTTGGACCCGTTCTAACTTAGCCAAGAGCGCATCTTTCGATTGGTAAACTTTTCAATTGATGCGGCTTAAAAATGGTTCAGAAATTACTCAATTAAGTATTTTTTTTGTTTGCTCTTTATATTTTCAACATATACCCTTTTGAAATGAATGACAGATTTTTCAAATATCACTGCGAAAGTTTAGCGAAATGTTGAGACCCTCATGTCATATAAATATGACAAAAGGTATAGTTGACCTTTATCATCCTATGATCACGGATCATAAAATTCAACTAATGGCTGATTTATATTACTCGACCATGCGATTTTACCGTGAAAGTGAGTGACAGGGTCATATTACTTTGCACTATAAGAAAAAAAGGAAGATGTGATCGACTGTCAAAACATTATTTCCCACTCTTTTATAGCGAAGTGCCACTGTGGCATTTCATCAATTTGTCAGTTTAAACAATCTTTTATAGCGAAGTGCCACTGTGGCATTTCATCAATTTGTCAGTTGTGAGGTTTTGCACATCTAGATGTAAGTTGTCTCAGTATAAGTTACTAGAAGTTGTCGAAAGATGGCCCAATTCTTTATTAGCTGCTACAAAATTTGTCGCATTGTCGCTATAAAGATGGGAGCAGTCTGCGGATAATTTTGAAGTGTTCTACAGGCTACGAAAGGAGCGCAAGCAGTACCATAGGTGACTGTTAGTAGGTTGTATTTCTTGATGGTTTCAGAGGGATCATTCCTGCATAATATGCATTGAAATACCAAGCGAAGTTTTCTAATTGGCGTTGAATACCACACGTAATTTTCTTGTGGTGCTACTGGGCCTAACTACAGCATGATGCGGCAGGCAGTAGCTACACGAATTGTTGTCATCATTATCATTTGCAACTGGCTTCATGTGATGTTGCACATGCCGCATTATTCCCGCCAACTCCATGTACGGAAATACTAATTCTTTGCCTAGGTAGCTGAAGAAGTTGAGCTAACGAATTTGATATAAAACTTGATTCCGAGCCCTGATCTGAGAGTGCTCTAGCACGGACTACATTTCCATTTGATACACGTATGTGGACTTGAGCGGTAGATAGCAGGACAGAGTTAGATGCGAAAACTCTTTCAACTATAGGTGAATTAATAAATGATGATTACACTTGGTATATAGATAATTGGTTACTCGACTGAGAGACCGTATGTACGTCTGGAATTTTCTTATGATGATGGATGTAACATGGAATGATGCTTCTCATTACAAATTTTACAGCTATGAATGAACGGTTGGTCAAAACAGTAGCAAATGATTTTTCTACATAGAATGCATTTAAAATTAGTCGAACTACCTTGATTACCCAGAGTGATGAACGAATTGCTTTTTTGTTGAGGTTGATTTTTTTTGCTAGAGTCGCTGGAGACCTTAATAGTTTCAAGAGTTCGAAGTCTACCGTCTAAAAATGTAAGCAATGTCTCATATTTCGGAACTTCTGTGGATTCACTAATTGAATTTTCTGAATCTCTCCTTGTTACCCTATTTAATATATGAGAGATGATGAAAACAAGGTAGTCATTCCAGTGAACTCCTGGCCGACCTAGATTCTGTAATGCATTGCCGTTTGTGATGTTGTATCAAGGATACCTTTGATTTCATGTGCAGACTCAGTTGTCATATTTGGAAGATTAGTGATCACTTTTAGATATTAATTTACTAAAATTCGCGGATTTTGGTATCTCTTCACTAAGATGTCCCAAGCTGTCTTATAGTTTGCATTAGTTATTGCTAAATGATACAAAAGTTTAACTGCCTCACCTGACAAGGAAGACTATAAGTAATGCAACTTCTCCACGTCAGAAAGCTTCACATTGTTATGAATAAGTGATTTGAAGGTATCACTAAAAGAAGTCCAATCTAAGAAGTTTCCGTCGAAATTTGGAAAATTAATCTTAGGCAATTTCCTGTGAAGTTTGTTCTAATTCCGTTTGTTGCGCTATAGGTATATTTTCTTGTAACAGATCATTTAGCTTCAGTGTATGCACATTCTATGTCGGAAAAGACATCTTTTGCATAATTATCCTCTTCTAAATCGTTTTCTGAAGCAGCATCATATATTATCTTGGAACTCGTTCCGAAACGTTTGCTATCTAAGAACGAGTTTGGTGTAGTAGTAGTAGAAGTTTCGTTTAAGAATCACGAGTTCGAGGCTAACGTTTAGCAACATATTTTTTATTGCTACGATTTATGTTATGGAAATAAAAATTGAAAATTAGCAGCAAGACAGCTTTCTTTCTTTGTGAGATCAAAACCCCGATTTATTCATTCATTTTTATAACGGTGCTGATAGAATGACGAAATAGTGTAAGATATATATTGCAGATTAATGGTGGAAGAAAATCGAGTGATTTCTCATTTTAAAAATTCAGAGAAAATGAAGGGAAAAAGATTGGCATTGCTTGCAAACATTATAATCGATAATTTAAGCGATTCAGAAGATGACGAAGTACAGCGTGTGCAACAAGCTAAACGGAAACGAAAACTGTGGGTCTTATTATAAAGAAAGACAGGTTTGTCACATGTAACCATATTAACCATATAATACATATGCAGTTCCGTTCGTTTTGCAGATTTCAGGAGGACATATGCACGTCGTAACACCTTTAGCAATTTCGGACCCAGATCTTTACCGAAATTATATGAGAATGACACCTGCTCAGTTTGAGGAATTAGGTAAGATTGTGGGACCTCACATAAACAAACAAATCTGCATCCGTTTGCCAATACCAGTCAATCAGCGCCTGGCAATTACATTAAGGTGGGCAATAAATTAACTTTATCATGTGTTTTAACTTTAATTTACAATATAATAATGGCATTATGTAGATATCTGGCTTCAGGCGAATCTCAGAAAAGCCTCAGCTATTATTATAAATATTCACCTGCGTCCGTTCATAATATAATAATGGAAACAACAGCAGAAATATGGAACAATTTAAGGGAAACAGTATTTCCCCCTCTTATTCCACTCGATTTAGAGAAATTGCAAACGGTTTCGAGAGGCGGTGGAATTTCCCACATTGTGTAGGCGCTCTTGATGGAAAACATATATTGATCGAGGTAAAAAACAACTCATTAATGTAAATGTACGTTTTATATATTTATTATAGGCACCGCCGAAATCTGGATCGAAATATTTCAATTACAAGAAATCACACTCAATTGTGTTACTGGCAACATGTGACTGGACTTACACTTTTACAATGTGCGATATTGGGTCAACAGGTCGCCAAAGTGATGGGGGCATATTTCGAAATAGCGCGTTTGGACGGAAATTTTTCAATCAGGATTTGGAGTAAGCATTGACGTGTACTTTAGCTACACGATTTTCAATTATAATTTACTGGTTTTATTTGAAGTAATAACTTTTTAACTTGTGTTAAAAATCATTCCATATTTCCTTTTAACTAATATTTCAATATTTCCTTGCAGCCTGCCAGATCCTGAAAATATCTTAACAAATTTTGCAAATATCCCGTACGTATTTGTCGCTGATGACGCTTTTGCATTAACATGCAATATGATGAAGCCGTATAAAGGAGAAGCCAGCGAAACTCTGCAGAGCGTATTTAATTATCGTCTGTCAAGGGCACGGCGAATGATCGAAAATAGCTTTGGGATATTGTCCTCAAAGTGGAGAATTTTTAGAGGACCTATTAAGGCGCATGTAAAGTTAGTTGAAAGAATTGTGTCTTCCTGTGTTTGTCTTCATAACTGGCTCAGGCAAAACGAAGAACACAATGAATACATCACATCTGGCTTAATAGATGTAGAGCAGGACGACGGAACGATCAGAGAAGGTAATTGGCGGAGAGAAGAAACTTCTTTCAGAAGATTGATGCCCAGAAGCTGCAATTCCAACCGGAGTGCTAAGGAAGTTCGCGAGAAATTCGCGAAATATTTTTCGACAGAAGGCAGTGTTCCTTGGCAGTGGAATCATATGTAGAGTAAATTTTTTTTTCAAACTTAACTGTTTTTTTATCATACTTGACTGGTTTTTTTTTCAAATTTATCTGTTTTTTTCAAACTTTAAGGTTTTTTTCAAACTTAACTGTTTTTTTTCAAACTTGACTGGTTTTTTTTCAAACTTTAATTCAAATAATATTGTAAAATATATAAAAAACACAAAATAATTAAAATTACGTTTTATATTTTTTATTAATATCTTGTAATATTTTAAGGATGTCTCGCTCGGCTTCATCCCTAGCATCATCGTTGGGTAGAAGTTTCAGCTTGAGGGCCACAAATTCCCCGAAGCACTCTTCTGGCGTTTTCTCCCTCTCTGCCTCTTTTTCTAAAGCATGGATTGCTCTTTGAGCGATCCTTAGCTTTGCGGCTGTTGTTTCACTTTTGGTTTCTGTAAAAGAGAGAGTTAAATTCATTAAACATTTTAAAATATTTTTATATATTTATTTGTATTATCTTCTACAGTCGAAATAGATGGCGATGGCGATGGCGAAGGCGATGGCCGAAATCTTTTCTCCGTTAAGGTTGAGAATGAGCTGAATTTAATAAAAGAAATTCAGTTGATTTTGTGTATTTACCTTGACGAGAACTTGCTATCTTCTAAAAATGCAAGCAAATGGGCGTACTTATATTCTTTTTTTGCTGCTGAGCCACTTGGCAAAGGCTTTTTTGACCTTAAGTATGACGCTTTTATTACCTCCCACCTTTTTTTTATATCCTTTGAGGAGATGCCGAGGTTTTGACTGATATCAGACCACAATCTTGGTCGTTTTATTCTGTTTTTAGACTCGGGATTTGTACAGACCCAAAGAGCTGGTTGATCTCGAATTGCTTCAATTATTTCTTCTAAAAATTAAGTTTTAGATACAAACTAAGACATTTTTGAAATACATATATACTGTAACCAAATTTTGCTGACAAAAATGCTCTTGCCGAGCGGTAGACGAGGAGTTAAAATAATCATTTTTCGCTTGTAGTTATATGTATGAGTTTACTGCCATAATAGCAAAATTTACTGCCATAAAATATACTGCTGGCTAGAACTTTTTATGGCTAATTATGGCAGTAAAAATTTCCCCTTCGTAGGGATATTTGACATTTAACTCAGTAAAATTTTGCTGGATTATGTTTTGTCCTTATCGTTCTAAAGTATTTTCAGATAAGGGGAAACTACTTACTCTGTTTTCTAGCAAAGTTCGAATAAATTAAATCAGCCATAACTGTTTTTAAAATTTTTATTATTTATTAATTTTGTATCTATACCTACTACTCTGCGTTTAATTATATTGTGGTTGGTACTATTGAGCTGTAATGTAACGAATTAAAAATTATTTTCAACCTGAATTTTTTGTGTAATTAAACTTGTATTATTATCATTTTCTTTTTCTTGTACAGTTTTGAAGTTGTATACACAGAAAAAATGATATGAGACGGCTTTTTCTTCTATCTATTTTTCTATTATTTTATAAGCTCATCCCCAGCATACATAGATGAACATCCAGAAGATTTTCTGCTTATAAACTAGCTTCGGTGTAAATTAAGCCTTCAGAAAACACACCAAAAGGAATGCTTAGATATAAAACCTTCAAACTATGTAAACGTTTCACTAAAAGGAAGTGACAGCCACCGGTCGATTTGCAATAAACTTTACGAATTTGAGATCATAAAGTCTCCTATAAGGTTGCTCTGTAAGGAGCCCGTTTCCGGGCATGTTATCTGCTGACCTATATCGTCATGTATATACTTATAAGTTGGATAGCCACGGAAACAACATGCATGTATAGGGAATAAAACTTTATGTCCATTTTATTACACTTAAATGAAGTTTATATGTTGGGGAATCCTTGTAATTACTCACCTGCAAAGCCCCAATCGCAATGTGTAGCGTTGATTAAGGTGCCAAATTTGAACTTTTTAAAACGAAGTCGTAATACCCAATTCCTGGGTGCTCTTCGAAAGCTCCGAAAACAATAAACGCAGGTAAGAGACCGACCTAGAATTTGACTTGTTGCTTCCGTTCACGCTACGTCCTCCTATATGCCCACAGTTTTATTGCAATGGCCATTAAATGTGTCGGAAGATTCGTTTTTCATTCGGACGGTGTTGTTAGTTAGTATATGGTGGGAATAATCATGGCGAAGGAAGCAAATCACGTAACATTAGGCCTTTGTCAAAGTAAACAAAAATGGATGGTGAATGATATAGGTTTGTAGGGTATCGCATACATGTGTACATAAATCACTTAAATTTCTTTAGGGGTTTATTAATTTTTACGTCTACGTACAATTTTAAGTGCTTTCGTCATACTTGAGGGAATCGAAATACTTACTTTCGGTTTCGGCAAACAAAATGAGTTCAGCATGTAACAGTGCTGTTCTATTCAGGGTTAATGCAGTTACACGTCCTATGTGAATGGATAACAAGAAAAGTGAAAAATGTTTTAGGAAAACTTCGTTCTGCTCGTTAGAAGCACCTTAAATTTACACCAAATTTTCATAGTAGTTTATTATATAGTAAAAATACTAATCATTGATTGTAAAAGGTGATAAGTATAAAGTTATCAAAATTTTAAATTTTGATTCAAAAATATTCAAAAGAAAACGTTTATGAGTACACATTTTTCTTTTACTTAGGTTTTTGGTAAAATTGATTCTTTCTTAATTACCTTCCTCTTAAGTCGCTGATTAATTACTTTACTTTACACATTCGGAAAAAAAAATTTAATTCAATAACTGAAAGGTAAAGTTCAAGCAACTTTCATAATTGATATCTATAAAGAATCTAAATCTAATTCTTAAGATAATTTCCTTTTGCTTTTTTCCAACAATAATTACTAATAGGTCTAACCGTCTACTAGAATTGCTTTCATAAAACTGAGAGTTGAGTTCACCCTCTCGGTATTTGTATGAAACTGGGTGTATATCACTTCCGCATTCTTCATCCTAGAAAGGAGAACTTGTGCACATAAACTCATTGCTGCCGCCAACGCATTCAGAATACCTGCCTCGACCTAAATATCAGGCAGGACGCCCAATTCGGCTTCAAGCCACAGCACTCCACTTTTCACGCTTTGCTCACATTCCTCTCTGATTCTACAAACGCCCTCAACAAAAGGGAGCAGACAGTAGGCTACTTCCTTGATGTAGAGAAAGCGTTTGACTCAGTCTGGACAAACGGGCTAATATTCAAAATCATAAACCTCGAGTCCATGCCTTATCACACCCGGGTTATTCATAGCTTTCTCTCATCCCGGAATTTCTACATAGAAATCGAGAATGTCAAATCTCAGGCAACATCAGTCAGTGCTGGTGTCCCCGAAGGTTTGGTCCTCGGACCAACTTTCGTCAATATTCTCACCTATGATCAGCCTGCCAACGACTCAATTTCCACCACACTACTATATGCTGATGACTCCCTTACGTACGCCCACTCCATGTCAGCCAATTTCGCTGCTACCAAAGTGGAGCGGCATGTCTTCAAACTCGACGATTTCTACAGAAAGTGGGGCATGAAAATAAATCTTAACAAATGTGGGGAAGATCCAATCTCGCCACACGAGCCAACAACATCGAAATCGAAGTCAATAACGAAAAGCTTCAGCCTTCAAAGAACACCAAATATCTTGGGGAAGACCTAATCTCGCCACACGAGCCAACAACATCGAAATCGAAGTCAATAACGAAAAGCTTCAGCCTTCAAAGAACAACGCTTACTCCCTACTCAACCCTATTATCAGAAGGAGAAACGGTCTCCCGAAAGATACAAAGCTGCTTAAATATAAACAGCTCATCCGCCCAATCATCTGCTATTGATTCCCCATCTGGCACACCATTTCGCCTCCCACTCGTATTGAACTTCCATATTCCCTTTAACCCACACAGCCCAAAATTGATGAACAACAGACAAGAACACAGCTTGCCGTCGCGCAGCAAGCTGTAATAATTTTTCGACATCGCGTAACCTAATGTTAATAATTATTCGAACAATTATAGTTTTTTAAGTGAATCAAAGGCAAAAGTGAAACCCAGGCCAAAATTAAATCCTGTACGTAAATATTTTCAAATAGTCCGGGATATCGGTTCGGTTTATAATTTCGCCATAATTCGTTTTGTTTCATAAATCGCGTGTGAAGAGCTCTGATTGATTGATGAAAAAAATGTTTAGTCATCATTGTAATTTCATAGGCTGAAGACGTGTTTTCCTGTCAGACAATATAGAATCTCTACCGCCATATTTATCGCTTTTTTGCTCGCGGAATTATTTTTATTTTAAAAATGTGTTGAAATTATATGAAAAATATTAAATTTTACAGAAAAATGAATGAAATTTTATCTGAAGTTAAAGAAAGTCAAGATGTTAGCAGAATGAGCGAAAGTGATTTTGGTATTTATGACAGATCGAAGACACGGACAAAAAATAATTACATAATTTATAGATAGTGACGACATTGGAGCTGATCCAGATTTTGACATTACAAAGGAGACTCAACCTCGCTTTCGAAATATATTGTTAAGCCCACAAAACAGAGTTTTTACTGAAAATAGTAATAATAATTTAAAAGTTTTCTTTCAGTTTACAATTTTCTGGTAAATTATTTTGGATATGAAAATGCAAATTTTTTTTTTATAGAAAGTAGGTATGTAACTTCACTAGTCCTTTTAGAAAGTGACGCATTTCCTCCGGGCAATTGGTAAAAAAATACACAGAAATACAATAATATAGAAGCAATATGTGAGACAGAACTGACGAGAATCCGGGAAAGAGTATACTAATACTGATGGAAAAATTATGACGGCAAGGAAGATTAAACCACCCTACAAGCACACTTGTTTCTATTTCTTCTCAAAAAATTTTAGTGAGGATGATAGGAAAAATATAAATGCATCATTTTGGAATCTTAGCGAGAAAGAAAAGTCATATTCTATCGCAAATTTGTTAAACAATAACAGGTAAACCGAAAGAGGGTGTTCCGTCGCGGAACAATCTTTTTAACGAAAACTAAACTTAAATACTAGAACAACTAAAAACTCACAAATAAATCACTTCCCACGACGAATCACTCGATAAAACTTCCCACTATGATGATAGATTTAACAAAAGAGATCCCTCGATGCTACCGGCAGCATTATCTAAAACTAAACAAATTCAAAACATTTATAAAAAGTAAATAAAAAGAAAAGTCTCAGATCATTCATGATCTGAGACTTTAATTAAAATTATAACTCAACTACATGTTGTGGATTAATCTTCCCACGATGTCTCCAACATCCTAAGGGACCAAAAGAATCTATAAAATCAAAAAAGAAAACAAAATCATTAATAAAAAGATAAATAAATATTCAAACATAAGCACTTACCTCCAATTCCAACCAAAACATGTGCCATGGCCCATGAACCACTTTAACAGATTCAAAATGGCAGCTCATATAGCACAGAGAAAACTATTCTCATTAGACTATGATGACGTCACTTGGGGAACAAATGTATTAAAAATCACACAATGACGCGGGTGTCATTGGCAACGCCACCGGCAGACACTACTCCTATAGTGTTTCTGCCTATAAATAGCGAGCGAGTGGAAATAGAAAATCACTTGCGACTTGACCAGGCGACAAGACAGATCGGTGGCTCTGAAACCAAATTATGTCTTGATTAACAAAACCAAGGGAAGTATTTCTGAATCCCTTTTATACTAACAAAGTAATCAAAATTCCTAATATTTTATTTATTTCAGCATCCTGTATTGGGAGAATTGCTCCCAGCCTTTTTATGAGCAGCTGTATGACGCTCACTCTGTCACCCAAAATTCTAACCCCTTTAGTTTGAGTTGATTAATAATAATTCCTCTTTTCTATTACAGATTAAGGAATAAAATATCGCCAGTGGAGGCCCAAAGTACAAAAATATATTTTGAATTTGTGCTAGATTAATAAGTTTAATTGAATTAAAATAGATTAAGTGAATTTTTGAATTGAATTAGGGTTAAGTAACTGAATTGCCTAGCTTTTAAGAATTATTTTGTGATAAAATCAATTAGTGAATTTTTTGTTATTTGAAAAACGCCTGTCTTGTCATTTCTAAAACTGGCACCTGCCCCTTTTTTATGCTAAGCCCACATTGGGACTTAACATTGGTCCTTCAAAGCCGGATAAGACAGGCAGATTTTCAAGATGACAGAGATCGCTAGTTTAACATTATCGCTAATAGCTCTTAACGATAAAAAAAAAGCCGCCATAAATCACACCAAAGCAAATAGTGATACAAAGGCAGGCAAGAAATACTATGCGGCACGCATAGACTGTCTAGAAAAACTCTGCAAATCTTTCACAGATCTGCAATCTGTTCGAACAAAGATGGCGCTCAAAGCGACTACGCCAAAGGAGAATTATATGAGGAGACTGAGCTCATATATATAGAGCTCCTATCCACTCTACTAGAGGAATTAGAGGAGTCAATCCCAGCAATACCTCTCAATACAAACACAAACGAAACCAGAGTTCAGTCAGTACGACCTTCAAAGTCTGAGACACGGCTTCACCCAATTCATATACCAATATTCGACGGCAATTACAAATCATGGCGGACTTTCCATGATCTATTCAATTCATTAATTCACACAGACCTAAACGTATCCAAAGTGCAAAAGCTTCATTACCTAAAGCTCAGCGTCACTGGCGAAGCCGAATGCTTATTACGTCAATTTGAAGTGACAGAAACCAATTTTACCAAGGAATGGGAATTACTAAAAAACAGATATGACAACAAACTAGTCATTTAAAGGCATTATTGACACAAATGCCCATTAAAAACGAGTCAGCTCACGCTATTCGTTCTCTTTTGGACCAAACAAAATAGAGCCTCCACGAGCTGAAGTATTTAGAGCTACCTATAGAACATTGGGATGCAATACTAATTTATAACCTAGTTCAACGCCTCCCATCAAAAACACATGAGCTATGGGAGAAAGAACAAGGCAGCAAGACTGACATACCAACATATGCCGATCTGTCAGCTTTTCTAGAGTGACGATTCCGTACTCTAGAATCCATTCAAGTACGTCACAACTTCAACTCATCCGAATATGGACGACAAGCAATATTCAAGAGTTACGGCTCGGCTACAGACCCACGAACTCCAATGACACTCCGTCATCTATCCACGCACACAAAGGTGCTTACACGTTCATGAACAAAACATATACATGCACCAAGTGCAAGCAAAATCATACTCTCTTCCACTGCACATCATTCAAAAATCGATCTCCAACAGCGAGAACACAATTCGTGCAAGAGCATAAGCTGTGTAGAAATTGCCTGGCATCGGGACACAACCTATACAACTGTCCCAGCCAGAAAACATGACTCCACTGTCGCAAACGACACAACACACTGCTGCATCTAGTACAGCAATCATCCGAGGAAGGCAGTAGATCAACGAATAGTAAGCAAAATCAGAAGCAAGCAGAATTTAAGCTTGACATTCCCAGTGGCAGTAATGAGCCAACTACAACACATCACAAAGATGCTTTACTGTCAACTGTATTAGTGCAAATCGAGGGTCCAGATGAACAGAAACACACAATGAGAGCACTGATAGACTCGGGCTCTCAAATGTCCTTCATTACGAAAGCTGCAAGTAGATGGGTGAAACTACAGCCAAAATCCAAACATGTGAAAATCACAGGGTTAGGCCAAATTCGAACAGCATCCGCAAATTCTCAAACATCATTTAAATTGTAATCTCTTCATACAAGATTTCAAACAAGGATAAACGCTCTCATTTTGGAAAAAATCACGGACTACGTTCCAGCTGATATGATAAACACCAGCAAATTGCTTTATCTGCAGCATTTGCTCCTAGCAGATCCAAGGTTTTACGCACCTGGTCCGATCGACATATTACTGGGAGCAGACGTCTATGCCGACGTCATAGACAGCGGAATTATCAGTGGTTCACCAGGACAACCCACAACGTAACACACGCAGCTTGGTTGGATTCTACTAGGAGAAATCAAAAGTAGTGACGAAATCACTACACTTACTGCACAGATAAGCAGAAATCAACATCCAAACCCAAGAAGACGAAGAAAAAACGTGCATCCCAGGCAGAAAATCCAGAAAACTTCTCTCCAACACACAAACCAGAGCAAGGTATCACATAAAGGATGCAACTGTCAAACAAAATACATGACAGTAAAACTGTCTGGGCAAGTACAAAATAGTGTCAAAGCACACACGGAATATAAAATAAACAGATATAAAAATCTGAGAGTCACAGGAAAAAACATCAACACCAAATTTGATAATAAATGCCAGACATACAATCAGGCATCAAATTTATCATGGCGCTGCATAGTTTCAAACCAAATCAAATATGACAGTTCCAATGACAGAAAACATACGTACTCCAAAAATAACGCCATCTTTGGCATCGGACCACAACGGAGTAAAAGGTACGAGCCTAAGAAGCATCCGAAAGCATTCGTAGACGTATAGCTTTACAAATTATACACATCAAATAGATGTGACAGAATTCACAAATACAACAAGTGCTTAACATCAGCAAAACCTATCAAACCAATCTGTCACAAGACAGTCTTCCCCAGACCTATCTGGAAATCAAAAACCAAGTTGCTACATAGTCGCAACATCAATTTGCTACAATATTTCAACGAAAGCTGCGACATGTCAGTTCTACCACATCAAAAAAATGATTACTGACAGCAGCAAATTTTTCAAACCAACGATCAGTATGTACTTAATTATATTCAGTTATTACAAACACCGAACGTTTCGATAAACTGACTAGTCAGCAGGAATTTGAACTAGTCAGTGAAATATCAGAACCACTGACACATGCAAAATAAAACAGCAAGAATACTATCAGCCGATTACAAGAGTATAAAACAACCAATTATAAGCAGATTAATACGTGTAATCAAAAATATTCTACTACCCACACTCTTCAGCACGAAACAGTAACGCCATCTCAAGTAATATATAGGAAGCATTATACCATTAAAACAGTGCCGGTGATGCAGAACACTACCAAATTAAAACCTACTTCACTTATGATCAAATGCGCCAAAATTTTGACAACGGGCGAAGCAGAAAGAAGCAGAATAGAAATTTGCACAAATTCCTTACTTTTTATTTAATTTATTGTTTCAATTTTTTTTATCATTCTTTAATTTTGTTTTTGTATTTTGCCCGCATTATTTTTATTTTTTGGATTTAGTTTCACATGTGTGAGTGGTCAGGTCATATCATGTATTTTTTTTATTTTTTTTATTTCTTCCTATTTTTGGTTTTCTCCAAATAACAGGAAAAGAGAAACTGAATGCCCTTCCAAGTTTAGAAGACTGTCTTCTCATTGAAGACCTTCCAGAATTAGAGGAAACCCCGATAAAAAAATAAGCTGCGAACGACCGATTTTCCAAGACGTTCAAAACCATTTACGCCTCCTTTCGAGGCACTTCCAGCGTCAGCACCAATTAAAAGGATAGCCGATCCGGCCACTATACGCAAGCCAACAAGGCCTGGTAGGCTTCCAACTAGCACAAAAAGGACGTGCAGTCAAAATGCATCAGCCAAAAAGCCAGCATTGACGGCTTCATCAGCAACGCAGCATGACGCATCAGCGATTCAGCCAGCGTTGACGGCGCCCTCAACATCATCGCAGACTACGTCTAATACACCAGCACTGAGGGCTTCAACGTCAACCGCAGCACAATACAACGTTCCATTCAAGAAACCAGCGTAGATGATGCCACCCAACGAGCCACCCAAAGAGGCAGCTCTGACGGCATCAGAACGTTTTAGTACCATAGTACCAACAAGACCTCCTACAAATTTCATCGTAGCGCCACGTTTGTGGGAACAAGTCCGCACACAGCCAATTTCATGGCTGAAGGTACTCAAAGCAAGAAAGTGCTTCCGTATCACAACGGAAGATGGGGACACCCTTCGCTGCATCAGATTAGCGACAGGACAAATCAGGGCTCGCTTAAAAGGAAAAACCGATAGCGTAAGTCTGCACAGATTAATTTATTTCTTCTAACAACACACATTCATAACATAATGCCTCTCTTTTGGAGAGGCGGAAGGATGTTCCGTCGCGAAACAATCTTTTCAACTAAAACTAAACTTACATACTAGAACAACTAAAAACTCATAAATAAAACATTTCCCACGACGAATCACTCGATAAAACTTCCCACGATGATGATAGATTTAGCAAAAGGGTTCCCTCGATGCTACCGGCAACATTATCTAAAAATAAACAAATTCAAAACATTTATAAAAAATAAATAAAAAGAAAAGTCTCAGATTATTCACGATCTGTGACTTTAATTAAAACTATAACTCAACTACATGTTGTCGATTAATTTTCCCAGGATGTCTCCAACATCCATCCCAAGGGACCAAAAGAATCTATAAAATCAAAAAAAAAACAAAATCATTAATACAAAGATAAATAGATATTCAAACGTAAACTCTTACCTCCAATTCCAACCAAAACATCTGCCATGAATCACTTTCACAGATGCAAAATGGGAGCTCATATAGCATAGAGAAAATTATTCTCATTCGACTATGATGACGTCACTTGGGGACCAAATGTATCAAAAATCACACAATGACGCGGGCGTCATTGGCAACGCCACCTTCCTATTGTGTTTCTGCCTATAAATAGCGAGCGAGTGGAAATAGAAAATCACTTGCGCCTTGACCAAGCGACAAGACAGATCGGTGGCTCTGAAACCAAATTAAATCTTGATTAACAAGACCAAGGGAAGTATTTCTGAATCCCTTTTACACTAACAAAGTAATCAAAAATTCTAATATTTTATTTATTTCTGCAGCCTGTATTGGGAGAATTGATCCCAGCCTTTTTATGAGCAGCTGTATGACGCTCACTCTGTCACCCAAAATTCTAACCCCTGTAGTTTGAGTTGATTAATAATAATTCCTCTTTTCTATTACAGATTAAGGAATAAAATATCGCCAGTGGAGGCCCAAAGTACAAAAATATATTTTGAATTTGTGCTAGATTAATAAGTTTAATTGAATTAAAATAGATTAAGTGAATGTTTGAATTGAATTAGGGTTAAGTAACTGAATTGCCTTTTAAGAATTATTTTGTGATAAAATATTAGTGATTTTGTTTTTATTTGAAAAACTCCTGTCTTGTCATTTCTAAAACCGGCACCTGCCCTATTTTTATGCTAAGCCCACATTGGGACTTAGCAGAGGGTAAGTGAATAAACCGCTAAAAAAATTCTTCCAAGTTTTCCTGCAATCCAAGGAACGAGTACACAGGGTATGTAAAATATTTTTTTTAGATACTCTTGAAATTAGTGAAAGAAGATTCTATTATTACTTTCAAAACTTGAGCTGGAATGGCTGCCGGCAACCAATTAAAAAGCGGCAAAATGTTAAAAGAACCATTCCTCTAGAGCAATTTGAAAGTTGTAATAAGCACATAACAGGTTTTCCAACAGTCAATTCGCACTATTGCAGAGAGAGCCCCAGTAAAAAATATCTAGAATCGCATATAACAGTAATTAAAATATACGAGTTGTGCAGAGAATGCACCATTGATCCAGTCAAAATATCTGTTTTTTGCAAACAATTTAACACAGGAGGAAGGATCAATGTGATCGATGTGATATTTTCAAGACCCGGAGACATCCAACTAATGATGAAATTTTTCAGTACAAAATCCATACAGAAGACAAATTCGCTATGAAGGCTGCAAGAGATCTCGATCGCCAGAGTAGAGATCCAAAAAGTGCAATAATATGCTTTGACCTTTAAAGTGTATTTGCTTTGCCGAAGAGAAATGCATCTCTATTACAAGAAAAAATTAAATGTTTTCAACATGACCACAAGCACTATTGTTGTTAATAGTCCACAAGAGACTTATTATGCGATTTGGAGCGAAGCACAAAGTAATCGCGCATCGGATGATATTGTCAGTTCTATTATTAAAATTTTTGAAAATTTTTTACTTGACTATCTACAAATAGAACACATTATCCGTTGCAGTGACTCTTGCATCGCCCAAAATAAAAACAAAATAATAACAACTGCGCTGCTGTATTCGTTTCATAACCAGGTTAATCTGAAAACTATTGATCAAAAACTCTCGACGCCAGGACATTCCTTAATTAAAGAAGTTGACTGCGTCCATAGAGTTATAGATAGAAATCTCAAAAAATTGGAAATCTATAACCCGTTATCACTACTAAGATAAATTAAGAATGTATCGTATAAAAATGTAACGACTAAATTGATACAAATGCAACCGTCAGATTTTAAAGGGTACTGTAATAAATCTTGCAATTTGCAGTATGCACAAGTACCATTCACAAAAGTCAAATTTATACGATACGAAAGATTTGATTTATTCTTAATTCTATTTACAACTAATGGAAGAGACCTTGCATACAAATCCAAATCTTTAGTAAAAAAAATCAACAAAGAAAACTTTGCGAACACCAAAAATCTGTTCGATCAAAAGCGAAGCATAAATCAAAATAAAAGTAAGTGTATTTCAAAAGAAAAAATTGCAGATATCAAAAACTTATTAGTATTTATGCCAGTAAAAGACCAGGAGTATTTAGAGCTCTTGTGAAAATAAATTAAATATTTCGCAATCTTTAACTAACATCTTCAATTAAAAAGTTTACTGTATACGAACTAGGCTTAAGTTTATTATTTTTCTTCTTACGTGCTTCGAGAAGCATTTATTTTTGTTATGTTTTCATCATCTGTATGTTTATATGATCCTTATTATTAGTATTTGCTAACGATTATTTCAATGTACTAACATTATTGAAAAACAATTTAAAGTGAGTTCACTTTAACAAAGATGATATAATTAAGCTCTGATGTGCTTTGACTTTTATACTCGTAATAAGAAATGCAGTTTTCTTATATTGATATTTTTTTTTCAAAAATAAGAGATAATGTTCATAAAATTATTTACATCTTGTGTTGTATGAATATAAAAGTTCAAACCTTTTTCAATATTGGAGTGCCGTACGTGCTCTTATTTTGTCATATGTATATGGAGAAAAAAATAACATCTAAAGATGTTCCACTTTGCTAGTGTTTCTGAACGTTTTATTAAAGTAAATTGACTTCCTAAGTTTCATTACAAAATATTAAATTTAATTAATTCATTTATCATTTGGAGTAGGCCTCTGGTAAACAAACAAGACTCAGGCTACGTAGTCGGGATCCAACTTAATATATACGCCCACCCTTCGTGTGCGGAATTAATGTGCGAAGCTCTGGTGAATAGCATCGACTCGAGGGGTATTATTAGATATCATCTTGAATATGGTTCAGAATCTCATCGATAACCCACATCTAAAGCACACTGAGTTAAAACAAAGCTGCTTAACTACGGATGATAAGCCAATTATCAAATTACCACCGGGCATTGCTAAGCAAAGCTTGTTTTGGACCCAATTGGATAAATGGTTGGCAGAGAAATTCCTGTGAAATGCCCAAGCATCGGAATAATTGGCTAATTGTATAATTGAAATTGAAGAGCTGATTGGAATGCCTGTAGGTGTAGAATTTTATTGAGTGGTTGTAGAGGAGAGGAGGGGACAAAAACTTTCAATTTACAAAGTGGCTGCCTCAGTCAACATTATTGATTGAAGCTGTAATTTTGAAATCAAAGAAGGCCAGTGGAATTACGTTTTATTGCCCTTATTGAATTGTGTAGAAAGGGAAGCTTTGACGCTAGCGGAGAAAAATAAATGTTACCAGGATATTGGGAAAAATCACGATTGACAGCTTCTTAAAAAGGATAATAGAATTTGAGACAAGAAGTGTTAATTAAGGTTTCTAATTTGATATCCCACTGAAGGGTTTTAAAAGGAAAATAACACTTTAACTACGTAGCCTCCATAAATGTCCATTGTTGATAACTTTTATAAAGGTTTTAAGGCCTCTTCCAAAACCACAAATTATCTTATTCATGTAAGTAATCACCTAACATAACAATTACCGTTCTAGGTTAATTATTATCGTACTCGTCGATTGATCTAGTAACCGCTCATCGCAACCAGCTGTTGGGCTATTCAGCAAAATAACCGGCGGCCGCAGAACAATTCCATGCGAGGTAATTGTTTAGCATTCGTTAATTATTTTATCAGAATGTGACCGTGGCTGTTGAAAGAATCTTCCGTATATAGGACCAAAAAATTGATAAAAAGAAGTATGTTGCGAAAACCATCATAGCCAGGCTAATTAATATCAGATTCAGTTTTCTTGCAAATATTTAATGTAAAGCAAATAGGGTTATACATATATTTATTAACCCTACCTAATTAGCACTCCTCGAAAATGTCTTTAAATTTAAATACGTTGCCTTTAATTTTTGCAACAAATTACAGCCCAGCGCAGGTAATTATGATGTTTGAACGAAATGCAGGCTAGTTTTATGTGAAAAACATCTGCAGGAAGACAAACCACGAAGTGTATAATGTATATTTCATGTGGTTCGATTTACTATGCTTACGGAAAAAAAACTTGTATTATATTAATAAAAGAACACCGCCGATATCTGGATGCTAATGAAATTTTTCTGCTTGGAAAGAGAAAGATATACAGGGCGGTCCACAACTGATGTTTAAAACTACAGGAGCTGATAGATTACGTGCAGTTTTGAAAGAGCAAAATGCGTCTCTTCGAATGGAGAGGGGGTTTATGATTTTGGTATATTTCCCCTTCAAATTATGTAACACTCTCAATACTGTGCACCAATAATAGAATGGTTCGAAATAATGACTAACTTGACCACGCTTTCCAAAAAATTTTTCACTCCAATTTTTTTCAAACCCCGTTTTCAGCAAAATCGTTTTGATATTTAGCAGCACTATGAACATCGAATAGTGTTTCCATATATGTATGTATATATATATATATGTATACTATACATTGGTCGCATTTTCGAACCGTATTCACAATTTTTATGAAAACGCTGCGTACAAAATATGAGCTGTCCACCCTTACTCCTTGTCAGGCAGCTACCAAGTATATATGTAGTCGGTTAAATAGGGCTGGTATAGTGAATAAAAAAGTTGTGTATGGCAACACCACGAAGGGTAACCCGATTTGGTTAATTTTTGAAATTTTATTTACCATTGCTGTGAAAATACCACGTACCAAATTTTTCGAATGGCAACCCTACAAAGGAATTGCCCGATTGGTCCCATTTTTGAACTTAATTTAATATTTTTTTAAAAAGCCTGGATAAAAAATTTCAGCTCTGTATGTCGACGCTTGAGGCAGTGTTCAAACATGTAGTGTAAAAGTTTTATATGGCAACACACAGAACGTGTTGCCTGATTTAGACCAATTTTGTAATTTAATTTACAATTGCTATGAAAATATTATGTACCAAATTTTAGGCAGGCAGTGTCCAAATATGTAGTGAAAAATGAAATTTGTGTATGGCAACCCAATGAAAGTGTGACCCGATTTATCACATTTTCGAATTTAATTTTATTTTTTTTATAAAAACGCCGTAAACAAAATTTTAGCTCTCCACCAACTTCCAAATATATAGGAAAAATCAAAGTTTTGTATAGCAACACCAAGAACGGGTACCCAGATTTAGTCCACTTTTTAAATTTTATTCACTATTTCTATGAAAAGACCACGTACCAAATTTTAGCTCTCCACGTCTACTCATTGTCAGGCAGTGCCGAAAAACGAAATACTTGTATAGCAGCCCTATGAATGAATGAGTTTCCCAATGTAGTCCATCTTTGAACTTGTATTTGCAATGATTATGAAAATGCCACGTACAAGCTGTCAACTTTCCACATCGACGCGTTCTCAGTCAGTTTAATACATCGCGACAACAGTGCCATCTATCGTGTCTAAACCTATTCTATCATCCTTTCAACCAAACACATTCAATAAATTTTATTGAAATCGGTTCTGCGGTTTCGGAGATTATAGCCTGTACGAACACAGTGACACGTGCTTTTTATATATTAAGATAATATTTATGTATGTATTAATACGTGCATACGTCCATACTTCGCTAGAATGAACGAGTGCATTCCAACACTTCTTGCTCTCAATTGTGAATTTCCCATTTCCAAAGGCATATTTAAAGAGGCCCTTCAAATTTTCGCGGGTGAACCTCTGACTTCTCATCTGGGCCACTCATTGAAATCAATTGTAAAACATATACAGGAGCAGTTGACTAAACAAAATTTTTTTCTTTAATATATTTTAATATTTAACTGCAGGGTGGTTGTCGTTCAGAAAATAAGCAAAATGTACCGATCGATTCCTTGGTGTATCTTGATCAATTAGGGAGGTAGCGAGCAGTTATAAATGTGTGCTTTATGTTTTAATGATGCACTTCTACTGTAAATGCAACATATAATGATGCTAGACATATGACTGTTGAAAATTTCCAGCTTTCTTTAGCTTGTCATCCTCCTGCTCTCCTCCGTGTCGTAGTTATGGTTAAAACAAGTGAAAAAAGCTAGAATTGGTCTAAAACCTAATTCTTATGATACCCTAGATGAATGCACGTATGAAATTTCGTATGGTCACCCATTTGAGCAATTTTGATTTTTTGCATTGGTTTCTGACTTTATATTCTAGAACGGCTCGTCGGACAGAAAAAATGATTATAACCAATTTTATAGGATTTCTTATTCTGTACTAGTACAATAAAAATGTCTAGTACTGATGGTTTTCAAAGTATATGTAAAAAATCAAAATTATTATATGGCAACACCAAGAAGGGGTTGCCCGATTTAGCCATTTTTGAAATTTTATATGCTATTAGTATGAAAACACAGTATATCCTGAAAACGAAATTTTTGTATGGCAACCCCACGAAGGAGTTGCCCGATTTGTATCATTTTCGAACTTAATTTTACTTTTTTTTTTAATGTCTGTGTACAAAATTTCAGCTTTCTAGGTGAACGCGTTCTCGAGTTATCGTGCGCACAGACAGACAGACAGACAGACAGACAGACAGACGAACGGACGGACGGACGGACTGATGGACGGACATGCAAAAATCAAAACAACTTTTAATACTATGCGTGGGTGTCCAATTCATTTTGCTCTACCCATCATTATTCCGAGGTGTTACAAACGGAATGACAAACTTAGTATACCCCTATAGATTTCATCTAGGGTATAACACTGAGAAAAAAATCTTTTGCTATTTCCACAAAATGGATTGGGGAACTACTATTGCGCAAAATCCAGTAAAAATTTGCAATGAGCAATAATTTAGTTTATTTTAAAACTAATCTTATTGCGAAATAATGCAAACAAATTTAGCTAATCATTAGATATATTAATTATAATCTAAGCAACCTTAGTATTACATTGTTACCAATAATAGTTCTTTAAATATTACAATATTTATTGCACATTTGGTTTTCTCTGATGTAATTACCAAATTCCAATAAGGGTTAGAAAATAACATATATGTATAGTACCTATACTTTTGTCTGAATAATGTCACGGACAAATCTAAAACCAAACCAAAGCATTATACATATTTACTTGTTCGATTCTTTTAAGATATACAAAATGTGGTATTGTGGTGTGATGAATCTTCTTGTTGATACAGATCTGAAATATATTATTTAACATTAAGCCGTAAATGTTAAGAATTTCATGAAAATATATTATTCCTTGTTAGAACTAGGAATAAAGTTATAATTAATCTAAGAGCACTTAGACTAATTATAATTTCCCTAGATGAATGCCAGTAAATATAGCCACCCCATTTGTTCCGACAATATGTAAACTAAATCGATAAAAACGCATCTATTATACATATACATATATTATATTTATAGAACGGTTCGAACAGTAGAAAAGTTTACAGCCAGTTTTGTAGGTTTTATATTCCAAAGAACTCTTCAGTAAATTAAAATCATCTGGGTACAGACGGTTTTCACCAGGATGTATTCGTGAAAAATCTGTTAATCTAGAAATTTTTGCATCCAAATCTGATTTTTGCCCATTTTACTACGATAATACCATCTTCGGGTACAAAATTTCAGCTATCTAGCTCAAACGTCCTCTCAGGCAGTGTCCAATTATACATATGTATGGGAGCGCCGATTGCCCGATTTTATCCAGCTATGAACTTGACCTTACTCTTTACATAAAATTATCGCGAGCAAAACTTCAGCTCGCTAAGTCACAACGCATTCTCAAATTATAGTGCTGGTAGACAGACGAACGGACTAGTACAAACCTAGTAACTCTGATTTCATCTGGGGTATAAAAATATATGTTATATGTTTTTGATAAACAAAAAAAATGTTCGCTGAACTTTTTTAAAGAAAATTCAATAAACTGGAAACTTTTATGCTCACTAAATCAAAACATTTTCAAGTTGTGTAGACGTACGGACGGCCAAACATGCTATAATTATAAAATATGGGCTTATTTCGCAAATGCATTGCAAATTCTCCAGTATGGATTTGTGTAAAACCAACCCGTACTGGAGTATTTACAATACATTTGCGAAATAAGGCATTATTTTATAGCCATAGCAATAGTCCGGCTCTGATTATATTTGGGTAGAACTGTATCTTATTTGTATCAGTTGCATTTTCGAGAACTGATTACTGCGTAGAGAGCAGTGACGCGTAAGCCTAACATATACTATTATTTTTCAACAAGATTGTCAAATCTATGGCTACTAAAATATGGCTTATTTCGCTCTTGTATAGTAAAAACTCCAGTACGGGTTTGTTTTTCACAAACCAATACGGGAGAATTTACAATCCATTTGCGAAATAAGCCATATTTTATAGTGATACCATTAGTGCGCCTCTGATAGTATTTGGGTAGATAAACTGTATTGCATTTGTATCAGTTGCATTTTCGAGAACTGATTACTGTATAGAGCTGTGATGCGTAAGCCTATATGGAGCCTATAAAAAAGTTGATAAATTGTGGCACTTTGTTTTTAACCGTGGTGCTGCGTGGACGTTAAGTCAGTTTTGGAAAGTTTTTTGTGAGTGAAATAGTATGGCCGATTTTTATTAAATTGACATTAGATAGCTGGGGATTTAATCATCTTGTTGAAAAATAAGATAATGGCGTGAGCTAGGCTTACGCAGTAATCGGTTTCTTGAAAATGCATCTGATACAAATACAATACAATATGTACATATATTTAGCCAAGTACAATCAGAGTCGCTTTATTGATATAACTACAAAATATGGCTTATTTCGCAAATGCATTGTAAATTCTCCAGTACGGGTTGTGAGAAACAAACCCATATGGGAGTATTTACAATACATGTGCGAAAAAAGCCATATTTTATAGCCATAAAATTAGCAATAGTCCGACTCCGATTATATTTCGGCAGTATTGTATTGCATTTGTATCAGTTGCATTTTCGAGAACTGATTACTGTATAGAGCTGTGATGCGTAAGCCTATATGGAGCCTATAAAAAAGTTGATAAATTGTGGCACTTTGTTTTTAATCGTGGTGCTTGCCGTGGACGTTAAGTCAGTTTTTGGAAAGTTTTTTGTGAGTGAAATAGTATGGCCGATTTTATTAAACTTACATTAGAGAGCTGAGGTGGGGATTTGACCATCTTGTTGAAAAATTCATTGGTAAGTACAGTGCAGTTAATTAATCATAAAAAAAATTAATTAATAAGATATGCATGAACATTTTTGAGATTTTTTAAGGTTGACTTCGACCAAATATTGTCCAATTGGTGGCTTAATATCCTTAAATTCTATTGTGTGCAATGTAAAGTAGTGTAAATAAGATTCTTTTTCTGTTTTCATAACGCGTTGTTCTAAATACATAGACAATACACAGACCTTAAAATTGGCTTAAATGGTATTGAAAAATATTATTTAATTTTGAATATTAACTATACTAAGAAATTACCGCGGTTATATCCATGTTAAATTAAGTTAGTCCAGATTAAGTTTTGAATTCTGGCTGAGATCTGAGTTAGTTAAATAATCAAAATCTTTTCGTTAATTAAATAAACTTTAGATGAGGAATTTACCAAGGAGATCTTTGAAAATCTCGAATATGAAATTCTCAGAGATATTATACCAAAAGCTGGACCGCGACAAGCATTTTTGGTTGCGTTATAAAAAAGAATATAGGAGGGAAGAGGTTGGTATTTCTATTTGGAGTTTTTGGGAGACTACACCTAAAATATATTTTGATTATGTATTTTGCGCGTTTTATGTAAATAAAAGTTGCCCGTTCGTGATTCTCTCTAAAGTTTATAATTTTTACTTTTTAAGCTTTTTTAATTTTTTTTTATTTTATTAATTTTTTAATTTTTGTAATTTTTTCATTTTTGATTTATTTTTGACTTTATTTTTTAAATTTTCTTTAAGTTTCTATTTTATTTTTTTTAATTCAATGGTGTTTAATCAAAAGTAAATAAGTCCAAAAATATATTTTCCCGCTACGTACATTTGAAGTTTTGAAAATGCTCCCATTTGTATGGGGGTTTGATTTTGGACTCATCATTTTAATTACTTTGAAGGGAGGTACAGTTACGTAGTTAGTACAGGATGATACATCTAATTACATTAATTGCATCCTAATTTTGACTATACACCATAGAATTTGTTTGAATTGTTTTTTTAATTTAATGTAAATAAAAGTTGCCCGTTTGGAATTCTCTCTTAAGTTCATACATTTTTTTCTTTTTTATTCTTTTTTAATTTTTTTCAATTTTCTCAAGTTTATAATTTTTTATTATTTTTTTAATTGTTTTATCTTTTTTAATTTTATATTATTCTAATCTTATTTTTTTATTTTTCTTTATTTTTAAAATAATTTAAAATTTTTTAAAACTTTTTAAAATTGTTTTTTAATTTAAAAAAGGCCATGCAGGGATTCGAGTTTATAATATTATATATGTATTTTCATACCTTAAAGAATTAAATTTTCTTTTCTGCCTACCTCTAACAAAAGAAATATTATTATTCATTATTTTTCGAAATTACAAATAATAAAGTTTTAATATCTAAATATAGACTACTTCTCTTGCTTCAACTCTCTCTCAACCTTCAAGTGATCTTACCTCACAATCCTCTATCCAAACGAAATACTCAGAAGACTCTTCTGTTTTGATAGAGGACACTCAAGCAACTGATAATATTTCCCAAGAGCTCATATTTGATAATTCAACATTTAACCAGGTAAATAGTACAATACAAGTACAATTAGAAGTTATGATAGAAAAAAATGTAATTTTAAACAGTTTCTTCGGTCGCCAATCTTATATGCAAAGCCTAGTGTTCATTCGATTCAGATGAGTAATGCAGTACAGGAATACATAAAATGCGCCAAAGGGTACATTGTTCAAAACTATTATCAAAAGCATAAGAGACTTACAGGAAAAGAAAGAAATCTATTGACTAATATCATAATTCAAAAGGAATATGATTTTTGCAAATTTTTAAATCAAGAATTTAAGATTTCTGGTGAAAGATTTAAGAATATTGTCAAAGAAATTGTTGAAATCTTTCCAACTGAAGACACATGCATATATTTTGTGTCATATAATCCCAAAACCAAGTCAAAATGTTCCGGTAAGTTATGGGAAGCATTTAATAAGCTTAAGCGAAATTTAAAAGAGTGTGCTGATAAAAGTCAACCAAAATCTTCTGAAGACATACCAACTACTTCGCCTGTATCTACTGTTGAAGACTTTCAAGGGAAACTAAAGTTTTTGGAATCTCACATTGACCCTTGGACTAAAGTCGAAAGTTACTGGAAGGAGACATTTTGCTTCAGAAAGCATGAAATAAATACAATTACTGACCAAGGAAGTATTTACACTTATATTTCAAAGTATGCCGGGCTGAAAAGTTCAAAGGGATATCATCTATTAGCTTATGACTTTGATCAACTTTATCCTTTAGCCACAAATAAACTTTTTACTGAGTGGTCTTCTATTAATACAAAACTGTTTAAGAAAGCTCGAAATAGCAAATTGAAAGACGCGGGAGACCTTTTAGAAAATCAAAATGATTTAACGGGATTCTTTTTGCTGCCGTTTTTCTTGGGAGCTGCATACTCGAAGAAAAAACCGGAAAATTACAAAAGGGTTAAATTTACAAAGGAAGAGATAACTTCTTCATTCATTCTTCATATAACGGTATATACATATATACACATTAGATAAAAACAAAAAACACGCTAAATAAAAATTATTTTTTAGGACGGAAATTTAATACAAGAAAAGTTGGAAAGTATAAGGGATCAACTGAGGCAAAATAGAAGGACATTGCAACCCTTGGTTATTGTAGTTGGTGATTCCTTACGTAAGTTTTTGAATATTTGTCTATAAAATAATACTTAATGAAAACATCTTATAAAATGCAAATGAAATCCTTAACACTACATCTTCAATAAATATTTTCTTCATTGTCGACATAGTAGTTTAAAAGATTATATTTTAAAAAATATGCAAACAGGGTGTCCCGGAAGTCGACGTCAAGCCTGAATCGGGTGATAGGGCAAATCATAATAGTTACCAGAAAAATGTAAAAAAAAATCTAAGTCATGTATTTTTCAAATTATAGGCATTTCTTTTGTTTTCGAGAAAATGTACATCCTGTGATGCTTTTTAGCTCCTTTTACTACAAATCTTTACTTTTCTCAATTATATTTTTCTTATGTAATCCCGAATTATGCTTATGTAACCTGTTGCTTTAAATTCTAAGCCAACTGTTCCAGCTTGGAAGAAAATGTCACATTTTGCCGAACCAAGAATAGAAAATTAATATTTCATCATGGCTTAGAAATTAAAGCAACAGGTTACATAAGCACTATTCGGGATTACATAAGAAAAATAAAATTGCAAAAAAAAAAAATTGTAATAACAGGAGCTAAAAAACCATCACAATGTGTACATTTTCTCGAAAAAAAAGAAATGCGTATAATAAATACATGACTTACGAGTTTTTTTTTATATTTTTCTGGTAACTATTATGATTTGGCCTATCACCCGATTCCGGCTTCACTTTGACTTCCGGGACATCCTGTATATGTATATATACTGTGATTTAATGTGTAAATTCTAAACTTTGAAAAGAATTGGTATAAGTTAATGCTAATCTTGTCGTAAGACTATACAAAATTTATATAGTATTTAAAGTCATCGGTTTCTGTTTATTTTTAGATGAAATATGCTTTTCTTACGTTGCTGTAGAAGACACTTTATATAAAATCAATGACTCACCGCTAACTGCAATAGACATCTGCTTTAAGGCTTTTCATGCGTTAAATGCGAAGTACCCCCATGCCAGTATATGGACTTTTATTCAAAAATTGGTTTATGGAATAACAACAGATTATGACAGAAATTTCGTTGCAGTCAACTCACTTATCGCTGATATCAAATCATAATTTGTAGTCTATGTAGGTATTTATTAGATAACACGAAAATCATTATCATCTAAACACCATTTATTTTCAGCTTTCGACCTGTTATATGTCTTATGCTGATATTTATGTACATCTGATATTATTGCAAGATTTGAAGTAATTTTTATCAATTTTTTTCTTATTTTTGTTAAGTTAAGATGGAGTGCTTTAAGTGCTCTAAAATGTTCCTAGAACCAAAAGTTTTTTTAAGCATATTAGAGTATATCATAAGCTAGAGAAAGACTTTTGCTGCAAGTCTTGTGATGTTTCAAGAATATTCGGAAACAAAAATTCGTTCAGAAAACATATGCTAAAACATTTTACACGCGATATTACGAAAAATGCGTGTGAAGTCTGCGAAATAAATGAAGAGATACACGATGTACCTCAAGAGAATGAAATTCCCTTGCAGCGAAAAGATTTCTCGGAATGTCAAAATATATGGAATAAGCTATTGACCTTATACTTACAAAACTTGGAAAACCATAATGTCGAACTTATCAAAAAATTATATCAAAACCGAAATATATGCCGCCAGTCTATTCAAAATATTCTTGAAGAATTTTCTAATTACTTAAGAGATATCATTTGCGATTCAACATATAATTTAATTTTAAATAGTATACAAAACGATTTAGCTTTGGACTCTAACTTGCCAAAAAATTTTAACGGTATTAAAGATAGCTTGAAATGTATATCAACTGATTACAGAAGACAACAATTGCTAACACAAAAGAAATTATTATTACCTAGTAAAGAAATATCTATTGGAGAACGCCTTGATATTGTCAGACAAAACACGGAATTGGTTATTGAAAATTTTGATGTCAAAGTCTGCACTGTTTCAATTTTAAGCATAATGCAGAAATTTTTTCAATCCCCCAATATGCTCCGAAAATGCTTAGAATATATATACGAGCTCAGAAATGAGAAATCCACAATTTCAAACATAATGCAAACAAAGTTTTGGAAAGAAAAATCTTCCAACTATGATTCTAGCAGTATTGTCCTTCCTTACTTTTTATATTACGATGAGTTCGAAGTTAATAACGCTCTGGGCTCGAGAGCTGGATTTCAAAATTTGGGTGGCGTTTATATTTCACTTCCTTTTATTCGACCGGAATGGCGTTCAAAGTTAGATAATATATTTCTTGTTATGTTATTTAATAGTTTAGAAAAAAAGAGATTTGGAAATCGTATATTTCAGCCGATGATCGATGAAATGAAAATTTTAGAACATAATGGCATAACAATTACTGAAAATAAAATATTTTTCGTTTTAGCAGTTTGTACAGGTGACAATAAAGGGCTTAATTCGTTATTAGGGTTTACGGAAAGTTTTTCGGCAAATTATTATTGTCGATTTTGTAAATCTCATCGAAATGAATCAGCGACATTGTGCAAAGAGCTCCCATCAGCGTTAAGAAATAGAAATAATTACTCTGAGGATTTGAACAGACAGAATCTTTCGTTAACTGGAATCCACTCTGAATGTGTTTTTAATCAATTAAAAGATTTTCATGCTACAGAAAATTTTTGTGTTGACTTAATGCATGACTTGTTGGAAGGAATTATAAACTACGAAATAGCTTTAATATTGAAGCATTTTATTTACTCCGATAAGTTGTTTACGCTTCAGTCCCTAAATAACCGTATTAACAAATTTAATTTTGGGGAAATTGTAGGTCTAAATAGACCCCAAGAAATATCTGAAGATCATTTAAAAAGTGCAAAATTAAAGTATTCAGCATCAGAAACTCTCTGGTTGGCAATGTTTTTAGGCATTCTGATTGGTGAGTGGATTCCAGATTCAAATAAATATTGGGAGCTCTTTCTTCTCCTTAAAGCAATTTTAGACCTTTCGCTATTGGAAATTATAGATGAAAACGTTATAACTAGAATGGAATATCTAGTCCATACTCATCACAAGCTTTTCATCCAATTATTCAAGAGATCGCTTAAGCCTAAGCATCATCTACTAACTCATTATCCGTTAGTTATGAGTAAATCAGGGCCTGTTAGACATTTGTGGGCAATGCGATTCGAGTCCAAACATAAAGTATTAAAAGGAATAGCTGTTTCAACAACATCCAGGAGAAATATTTGTCAAACAATTATGAAGAGATATCTTTTAAGTGAGCGTGAAATCGACATGAGCGATGATGTTAAAATTGGAAAAGAAAAAGTTTTATTTAATTTGAATGTAAGGGAATGTGCCCATAAGATTAAAGAAAAATATGGTTATGTAAAATTTTTAACCTTTGTTAACCATCTTAAATTAGGAAGTACTTTTAAAGTTGAAGATGATTGCTGTTTTCCTGAATTCGGGGTTATTGAAGATATAGCTTTAACTTCATGTAATAAAATATGCATTATTTTTACGTATTATATTGTAAAATTTTACAACCATCATAAATGTTGCTATGAAGTAGAAAAAAGTAATTCTGTAAACTTTTTTGAACTTGAAAAGTATATAAATGTCTTGCCACTTATAAAAAATAACAAAAGGTTATATATTATTTTTTAGATTTGTCCTTAGAAAACACCATGATTTTAAGATAGCATTGGAATTTAACAATAAAAGTGGAAGTTTTTGATTTTATACCATGATTTCATATCATTAGCTCTCATATTATTATTAGCTATATTCCCATATTGCTACTTAAGGCAATTTTGAATTTTCTTAGTTTAAGAATTAATTACCAGCATTTTTTTCCGTAAAACTAAAAAGCTTTCGTTTATAATTCCTTTATATGTAGATATGTATATAGAATATATAAGTATATATATAAAATTCACATACTTGAAAAACATTATGCTATGAGGATTTAAGATTGAACAGAAGGTATATAGATACATATACATACATCTGCAAGATGTTATGTGTCCCTAATGTAAGTGAATTTTATTGTCGTATACCTAAGAGCATAAACAGCTTGTCAAAAAAATCTATGTTAATAAAAACATTGTTAATGAATGAATTTAATTTTTTTTTTAATTTATAATCCATGCACAGATAGTCAATATATCCACCAATAAAATCAGACTGCAAAAGTATATATAATATAGCATATTTTACCATCTTGTAGGAATAATAGAAAAACCTAGATGGTGGAGTTGCAATATTATTGGTAATAGTGGGTATATTTTACATGCATTACTCCAAAAACTTGTTGTGTTTTTCGCAATAATATTGTAAATTGGACTATATGTATATTTTACAATAAACATATATTTACAATAAAAATTGCAAGAAGCGATATGTTACTATAGCTCCTATTGAAATAAATATTGTTTTCAAAGACATTCTTAAACCATAATATAATATAAAGATTGGAAATACTGCTTTACAAGCTAGCAAATTGAACCATATAAAGATGACATTAAGCAAAATAGAGAGTTCAATCTACAATGAATATTTTGATCTTTTTCAACATCATATTATAAAAAGTCCCTTCTATGTCGCGTTTTATACCATAAGATGTGTAAGAATATATATTTAATTATGGGAGGTATAAAAATATATATTTGCTCGAACGCCATTTAAGAGTGGATCTTGTTCTATAATATGGCAAAATGTACTTTGTAAATTTGACATCTACGTGATGAAAAATAGTGCATTTACCAAAGTAAATAGGTAAAATGACAAGATTTATGCATTTATTAATATATAAACGGGATTTATAAGACAAAATATATGGAAATATTCAAATTAATTTCGATAAACTTGCGATATTAATTGGATTTTCCGCCATATCTTACAGAAATTGCTGAAACAACAATATTTTGCCTTGTCTATGAAACAATCAATTATAGCTATTTTTGCATATTTTACGGCACAGCTTCCTGTAATTATTTGCAAGTTTTTATATAGTCACAAATACAATATTTTATTGCTGTCCTCTTTTCGCCTATAATTGTTGCTAGTGAGGTACATAAAACCTAGCATATTGAGCGATATTTTTTCTCAGTGAAAAAGGCAAAATTTCGAAACCTTTAAAATGCTTTTTTGTTACTGCTATTTTTTCAAAATATTAACATTTTTCATGTCAGATTTAAAAAGCCCAAAAAACTCGCTCTCTCTCAAATGTTACACTAAACGCAACACTCTGTACAGCTTTTGCTCATCTTAAGCATATAAAGAAAAAAATGGTTTAAAAGCGGCATTTGCATAAATTTCTTGCTTGAAACTCTTAAGAAAAGAGTGCAAGAATCTCCGGAAGGGCTCAAGGTGATTCCCAGTATACCTGGTGCGGTACATATCTCAAATACTAACGGAGGTGTCGCAAAGCCAGCTCAGTCCGATCAGAAGCTACACATAGACCAAAAGGGACATATTTACTTGACCCCAAGTTCAGTACTTATAGGGACTACAAAAGCACGGCCTGTGATCCTTTTTGTTTGACATCCTTCGGTTTTACAGGATGATTCACAAAATATGACCGAACATCTTTAACCTCTCCTACGTCCTAAAAGACGGCATCAGAAAAAATATTGATCAGGTACACCAACCAAAAAATTGATTTTTATATTCCATCTTATTTATTTTCCGAGAACCCTTTAAATGCACATAGTACATTATATATATATATATATATATTTCACAGATTGAAGCAATTTCAAATCAATCTTTAAATTTGCATACAAAATTGCTTTATTCTCTCTTCACGGATAGATATCCGAGAGCCTGGCATGTTCTGCGGGGAAGCAGAACGACCATAAACTTTCATTAGGGAAACAAGTTACGTCAAAGTAATGTTCCACACTGACAACGTGACGGATCAGGTAAGTTCCCCACATGTTCAGCATCACCAAATAATGTCATTAAAGATAATTAAATGTAATTACATTTACGGACATCACAGTGACGTTTAAATAACATCCGAGTTGATGGTTGTATGTGTTGCAATTACTGCCTTTGCAACATGCATAGTCGCGGGGGCGACAAAAGAAGAATGTATGACTTTTCCATGAATGAATTCTGTAGAACGCTCCTTTGTTTGAGTCAAAACGAACTATCATTTCGGTATTGCTAGTCATTACAGAGTCAACGTGGAGGGAGAATATAGCGTTCATTTACAAAATAAATTATAAGTCATAATATATAGGTTTTACGGATTTAGATGTACATAAATAGCTTCGAATTTTTTTTTAGATAGACGAACTGTAGCTTCTCACATATTAGTAATGATTATATGCTTATGGTGAACGCACAATTTTCCATTAAGCGGATATTAACTAATAAAGGCATAGATAGGAATAATAAATTACCTTTTTGCCTCCAGACTGGGAGTTTCCATTGCTAGAACTAAATAATTGTATAGTGGCTATAATAATAGATAGGACATCCAAAGCTCAAACGACATGGCAGGACATAAATATATACAAAAATGTAAGAATGTCGAAATTTTGTCCAAAATTCGGAGGCAAATGAATGCAGAGATAAAATAACCAGATCATGAGTCCAATCCAATGCTAAAACCGAATACAAGTCAAAATTGTATTTAAAGCACAAGGCAAAGTCCACATTCCTGTCTTCTTCGAAAAAGTTACCAAAAATCAAATATAGATTAACCGCTTTAGGTCGATGATGCAGTAATAAAACTTTGGAAATCAGGAGATTTCTCGCGATACGATGTTGAGCTGGCCAGATAGCGTGTGATAACCCCTTATTTCGGCTCTGACTTCTGGCGTACGCACGTTGATTAAACTGTATCTGAGCAGCCCATATGCGTTAACTCTTGGCTGTAATTTACGATGAGAAAAGCACCCCGTAGGCATAACCATTTGTACACGATTATAGCTGCTATAAAGGCACTATACCCAGCGGGAAACGGAAGCATTCCAGATGCATTCCGAAAACATTCAATGAAAGGTATGGATGCAGAACGCTTTGATACCCAGTTCATTTCTTTTAATGTATTGATGTACTACGACGGGAAGGTATATAAAGTGGCTATTCATTTGCGCACCTTACCGCTGTATGACCTGGAAGCCGTCCTTGTTAATTCTTTGAAGGCGATAGGTAACATTTCTAATTAATTCTTTGGAAGGTGACTAGAAGCATCCCAAATTAATTCTTTGGAAGGTGAATAGAACCATTCCAAATTAATTCTTTGGAAGGTGACAAGCAGCATTCCCTTTCAATTGAGTGGAAACATTCCTTCTGCCATCTAAGGAAAGTCTACGGAACCATTAGGCATGATTTTTACGGAAGGTTGGAAAGAACCACTCAATTTATACCCTCAGGCAGGTGCAGGGAGGCATGCGTTCTGCTTTCACTGATGGGTAAAGGATAGAAGTCAAACTGCTTTCTTAGACAGGCGTAGAAACTAAACGCGCCATCACTTATTCGTATTTTGTAGTTAACTGAACATAATCTACATCTTCTTCTAAAATAATGCACAAATTGATATATTTTCCATCAACGCACTTTTCGTTCCTTCATTGCTCTCAGCAAAACAATGAAACTACATGACGCATTTTCTGCATGCACTCCCTCCACTGCAAATATAGTCGCTATGTCTTTTCGATAACAACACGAATGAATATATCTCATCATTACCTTTGCCTTCTCAAAGCATTCCCTGAAAGGAATACAACATGCTCAAAAATCAACACATTACGCCTGCCTTTCTAAATCTTGTCAACGTAAAGTATATAAAACATGAATGAATTACCTCTGCCTTCCCTAAGCCTTCCCTAACATCCTCAAAAATACGACGCATCAATACATTACGCCTGCCTTCCTAAACTAGGTCAACGTAAGGTATGTTCATGTACTCATTACTAATGCATCCAGGTAATGTTGACAGTAAGCTTTATCTAAGTCCGGCATTCCCATTTTTCACGCTGGGTAATTCATCTATATAAATATCGACAGCAGCTAATCAACAGAACTCTCTAATGCAAAACACGACATGACTTGTTGCTACTATGCGAAGCTAAAATCAACTACTTCTGTTTATTAAATATACATACTTAGATTATTTATACAAATCGATAATTGTTACATGTGCTTACATATATATTTACCTTCCCGTTCCCAATTATTTTTATTAAGGTGCAATATGCCTGACCTTGCATTCTTATTACAAAGGCATGACCCATATCGGCACTTTGTTTAGGCGAGCTTAATATTGCTGACCGCACATGCATGGGTCGAATATGATGCGTTACACATTCTTTTGATCTGGGTTTTGCGTCACTTCAGGGCATTGCAAATTGTTGCACCCATCAGAATTGCTTGACCTGTATCAATGTTTATTCACGAAATTAGAGCGTCGCATTGTTATGAATTGCAAGATACAGGTATACCACAAGCCTGTTTGGAATTATGTATTTACTCAAAATTGAGGCAGCTGAGTGTTTGTTAATATATAGAAAAAATGTTAGCGGTCCATCTTTGAACATATTTGCAGGAAAAACCTATTACTTTTTCTTAAAGGGCCTAAAGGAAATCAGGAATCGCATGATTTGTTTCTGGGAGAATCTGAAACGAAAAACAAGTAAGAAAGCTAGAATTTGTCTAAGACCAATTCTTATGATATCCTAGATAATTGCCCTTATGTAATTTAATATAGATAGTCACCCATCTATGCAAGTTTGATTTTTGAAGTGGTTTCTCGCATATTATTTCTAGAATGGTTCGTCGGACAAAAAAAAAATATCCTACACACTTCATAGAATTCTATATTCTGAAAATATTCAGTACAACAAAGGAGTTGTCCGATTTAGCCCATTGATTGAACTTTATTTGCTATTGGTATGAAAAGCAATTTACATCTACGTCGACGCGTTCTTAGGCAGTGGCTAAATATATAGGGAAAAACGGAATTTTCGTATGGCAACCCTACGAAGGAGTTGCCGGATTTTACTATTTTAATTTTCTTTTGTTCCAAAGAGCCAGTGTGCAAAACTTCAGCTCTCTACGTAAACGTCTTCTCGAGGTATCGTGCACTCGCGTGGACGGCCGGACGGACAAACAGACGGACATGCAAAAATCAAAATAAGTTTTAATTTTATACATGGGTATCCAATATATTTTGCTCTACCATCTTTATTTCTATGCGTTACAAACGGACCAACTTAATATACCCTATGATTTCATCTAGGGTATAAATACATATAAGGGAATATATTTCAAAGTTTGGTAAAAAAAAATTTAATTTAATACGTTTACAGTACAGCTTTGTTGATCATGAAAACCTTTTAAGTGCAGTACAGGTTAACTTGAAAAGGATGAAGGATGTAACGAAGAAATACCTCATAATTATGAACGAAAGCGTTGTGTAAGATGGCACGTACAGCATTATAAAGTTACTGTTATAATGTACATACTGATTTAAGAGGGTAGATATCACCAAATATGTGGTAGGAATTTTTTTGTGTACATGCGACTTTATCTGGATTATTGGCGGTAGCATGAACTGAATTTTAAACGAAAAACAAATGTTTTTTTTTATTTTTACGCTTTCATCCAACACTCTTCATTTATTGTGATAATTATCGCCACAGAGGAACAAAACGACATAGCAAGGTTTCATCAACTTTGGAGAATATCATTTACGGAGATGGTCGAGTTAAGGTTCTGTTAGTAGTAAAATTTATCTTAATTAAATTAGATTAGTTAAGCGGGGCGAAATACCTTTGCACTACAGGCATTTATATGTAGGTTTACTGTAACCTGCTTTCTTTTGTAGGTCTTCCAGTAGTCATACTCTCCCTGAGAAGTACAGTATCCTTTTGAATAAATTTTCTTCAATATGTTTAAATCACTTCGATTACCCCTCCTCTCTTCTCTCAAAAATTTAAATGCCCTGGTTGAAAATAAATGTTGATATCATTATCACTTGTCGTGACGAAACACTATTGATCTTGAATTTGGTTTGACGAAATAGTTTTTATCGATACCAACATGTGTCATAAAAATGGTGGGAGTGCAGGCTCTCCTCTTTCCATAAATGAAAATTCTCGATTTTGATGATGATGATTGAAACTGTATATTTGGAGTAGTAAAGAGCTAGGAAAACAGTACAATTCATATGGAGCAGACCAATGTAGATAGTGAAGAAGATATCGAAGCTTTAAAGAAATATGCTCTGCAAAAAATTATTACTTCCTGACGATGGTGTACGTCGCGAGAATCCATCGAAAGATTTCGCCGAAATATTCTTGCTTAATGTGAAACTGACACGGCAACTGATATTCCTTTAGTATAAATTTTACATGGAACTGCCAAAAGTAGTTGCAATAGAAAATTGTATCGTTAAGTAAAGATGAATGCCCATAAAAAATGTCATATGGTTGGAGTGTCTATAGAAATACACTGCAGAGACTGGGCTTACATAGCTTTCACTTTCGATCTAAGCACCAAGTACCAGCTGAGAGAGAACTGTAAACACTAAATAATTAAGTAGGTTCGTCGAAATAAATATTTTTAAATAATTAGTTGTATTAATTAGGGACAAAAAGTGTTTTACCAAAGGCAATATATACATAGATACTCAACAGAAATTCGGTGTGTAAAACTGAGAAAAGTTTGGTTTGAATGTCACCTGCAGTTTCGCCCTAAACTTCTTTTCTATTGAAACATGACTTTTTTAATAAAAATTATCTTAAAAAATGACATATAATCTACACCACTTAATGCGGAAACTTTCCTAGTACCTCGCTACATTACTGCGGTGGCTAAACTAAGCGACTTCGGCGCTGGACAAGTGGTACCCAATTTGATGTTTTTTTTTGTTGCTAAATTTAATAGCAGTAAGATGACCCCCCTAATTTCAATGCTAGATCCGCCCCTGGCAGGTGGGGGCTAGCGATAAACACGCCACCCAATCGCGGTCTGTCACGGTTTGAATTGTGAATTCAATTACTGACTATCGAACATAACAATTTATACCTACACTTGCGTGGTTAAGTTAACATAAATTTAATCTCAAACCAAATTTCAATAGACAAGAGAGGTATATCAATTATTTCATAAGAACAGGCGATTGATAGGATTCGTCAGCAGCAGTGTATGATGTGCCACGGGCGTTTTTTTTTGGTTAATATCTGTGAAGCCTGATAATATATCAAATGTAACTATTTACTTCTCTGTGCTGTCCGAATTATTATCTGTTTATATTAGAGTGTTGCTGCAAAGAATTTTTATTTTATTCCAGGGTTGCACATCTCCGCTAGAATCCCCCCCTACCTTCCAGGAATTTCGAAAGGAGATATACCGACTCCAATTCTATAAAGTATATGGATATAATTTCTATTTTAATCGAGGAGCGAGAAAGACACAAAAGACGAAATGAAACCAACATATGATCCCAGGCAAAAGCACAGGAATCACACAAGGGAAATGAGATCTGGAAACCAATATTTAAGGGCCCAGTGTAATTTCTGAACTTGGAGAGAAGAATAGCACCTGTATTGAGTGCCGGAAGTAATTTATTGAATGCCCCGAAAGACAACATCATCCTAAACAAAAGAAATTGTTTGAAACTTACCGAATAATTGTAAATTTAGCTTATAGTCTAACTCCTGTATATTACTTAGTGTAATTAATATTTCAAATAGCGAATCACTATTTCCTTACAGCTACGATTAATAAAACTTAATGCTACTCGTTGAACTCATCTGAAATAGAAAATAAACATTAGCAAATCGATTAGCTTGTTATTCGATTGTTCCTACCCGATGCTATCTAGGACCTATGATCCAAACGCTACTGTCGGCCCATCACTCCTGGGATGAGATGTCTCCTTGTAGTAGAATGTGTACCTTGAACATGGCTGAGGGTGCCCCAATATTCCAGAAAATCCAGTGGAACTCAGCTGTCATCTGAAGCGGAGATGTATGAAATTCCACAATATAACCCGTAAATGGGCACGGAAAACACAGAAATACATCAAGTGCAACACACGAAACAAGTTACATAACAAACCACAATTATGGGAAAATTATTTTTTTAACAATTTTTCAATTTTACCCGCCCGAAAATTCGAATTCAGAATATATTCGATAGTCCTCCATTCCTGCACCATCGACTATCGCCAATAAGGCAGTACGCAGAATTAAAAAAAAAAAAAAAAAAAACAATTAATTCGGTGAGTCAATCGTCCTGAGCACGAATTTAGTGGGAAAGAACGCGAAACAATAACAGCAGCAATCCCATACAAACACCTGAACAACAACAAAATAAGCACTAGAAATACGCGACATTCGCACTTGTAGAAATGCTGCAACTTGACTCTACTTCCGCCAAAAAGGCTATAAAAGGATGACACTACGAAGACTCTCGCTCTCTTGCGATTGGTATCAAGTCAAGTAGACACGTCAAGAAAAGTTAAGCGTATCTGTCCCAGACTAAGAGGTTTCTTCAAAGAAATACGAGGCGAGACAAAAGGAAAAACAAAATAAATTAGCCAGGAGCCGCATCAAAAACCGTGGGAATTGACGAGCTAGGGAGTGTTCGAATAAAATATTTTGCAGCCCTAATGTATTGAGAAGTGGTAAAGCCAATTCACCTGGGAGTTATATGGTCGACAAAGGCAGGAGGATAGGAATCCGGGGCGGAGGAATTACCGCGTGGATTAAATAAAGTTAAGTACAACTATTTTTTTTTTGATATCGTTCGTAGTGATTCGCGATTTTAAATCATTAAAGGTCATATTACTATAGTTATTTAATCAGTAGAATTGGCATTCAGACACATAATTTGTTCTGGTCAGTAGAATTTTGCCACAATGTACATAATGGTTCACTGTTAGAAGTTTGTGTTACATAGATGTACATAGCTAATAACTACTAGTAATTTCGCTTCTTTGTTTTTTTTGCTTATGTGAATATTTCTTTTATCACTTGTGTGTGGCTTTTGTAGCTTTATATTTCCTGCATTTAAGACATACATACATATAGCAGTACTTGCATGCCTTTCAGATTTTTGTTTATATTTAAATACATATATATATCTAGCTTTGTATTACTTGCATTTAGAACATATATGCCTATAGCGGTACTCGCATGTCTTTCAAATTAGAACAATACACATAGTGGTACTTGCATGCTTTTCAGATTTTTGATTACATTTAGATATTTATATGTATTTCGTAAATTTTCGCTTTCTTTTGCTTTGCTTTAGCTTACGTACCTAAAATATTTGCAATTTAAATATCTGAAATACTAAGAAAATGAGTTAATACATATTAGATATAGCCTACCTTTTATTACTTTGATTATCATATTATTTTCTAATTGCATTAAATAATTTTAAGTGTTTTCGGAATCTCGTATTCCTATTTATAATACTACCGGAGTCTCTCAATTGTCTCCGAAAAATTAACACCGAACACCGAACACACCAAATGCCAGCTAATTACTTGTCAACCAGCAGAGTTGTATTTATTTAGTGAGACGTGGTGACAAGAATTTTGGCGCCCAACGTGGGGCTACATTTGAAATATCATTCCTGGGCTTTTATTCCAAATCGTAGTTCGGAACTATTACGTGAATTATTGATGTTGGATGATCTGGACAAGATATGAAGTTGTCATATATTTTGTTGGAAACAAAATCAAATCATTTTGTATGACTCTTTTGATTAGTAGCGGAGTACCCAATAATACTTTCAAAGGGGGCTTTGTTTATCGACGCACTTACTTTTTCATGACTTGTTATTATTTTTGAAGCAAGTAAATATATGGAGCTGAAGCGAGTACCTCGACTATAGATTGATCGGATAATTGGAAATTTTGTAAATTTATTATATGTACATTACGTCGAACGGTGCTATCCTCTTCCTCCCTAACGCGACGAATTGGCTCTTGGATATGTATACGCTGCGATAAGTGCTTACTTAGGCTAAAGTGTTTTAATTTAATTACATCGTATATTTATATATGTTCTTGCATACTAAACAAGTGATTACTCTTGCTTTGTTTAATAGTCAATCTCAACTCAAGCAAACTAGCTACATTTTACTGCTTTAGTGATCAATTTCAAAAATTACCTGGTGCTGGTGTTTATTTGGAGGCATAAGCCTTAGACTATCTCTAATTGTTGACGCCTGCATCTGACAGTGATTAGCAGAGGGACGTTCAATCTTCCTTTCCTCAAAGTGTTTAGTGTTACGAATAAGCTTTTATTATCTAATTGATCTAACATACACCCCGGAAAATCTATTTTCGTTTTGGGCTGCATTTGAGGACCAGATCGCAACACTTCGGGATAGTTTTCTATTTTACTGTTTTATCTTGACTTGGGTCTACGTAAAATTTCGATTGGTGTTGAAGCTATTTCTAGAATCGTTTGCATTATCAGCTTATAAGATTGCAAACCCATCGCTGTTCTTAATATGAAACTTGTTTCTTGCTTCCATTTGCCTTACTATTCATTTTCATTTGTTCTACATATTTATTGTCTCATTTATCTCGGACTTTGGAACGGACTGTAGGGTCTTATGATTCAAAACAGTGAGATATCTCTCCAGAATTCAATTTCTTTTAGCAATTAGATGCGTTGCATTGTTAGAATAACAATAGCACAAAGATAGGGTCCACGACAATAGAATTGATTTTCCTTTATAAAATTACAGCTCATCACTAATAATTCGGAAGTAGTGATTTCACTGGTGTATGGGGAATATAGCGCTCGAATGCAAATAAGAACCGATATAATTTGAGAGACTGGAACCTGCTAATAGTCCCAACGAATCTCGCCTTAATTTTCCTAACAAGGTAGCACCGAACAGATTATTTCGTAGTCTCTTCATTAATGGAATTACGGCAACAAATTCAATGCTCGATTTATTCCTTTTAATCGTGGTTGAGCAGTTTAACGTAGCAGCAGTAGCAGTAGCAGTTCATTCGGATTTTTCTGTTCGATGCAATTTTGTGCAAACTCCCTACAGGTCTGTTGTACATTTCTCGCAGCTTCAACAAATTAATTTTTTTTGTGAGCCGCTTTTAAGTTTGGTACTCACACTGGTGTGACATTCTTTCGCGATCCTTGACAATTTTAATCGACTACATGCTCAGAGCCAGAATAGATTCCTTTACCTTTGAATGGCACCAGAGTAGTTGAATTTCTCTTTATAATCGTATACGAAATTTTCTTCGACTGTGAGGATATTTATACCATAGTCGGATAACTAGGTTAGCCCGTGTGAGCTGATGTATTTTTCCCAATTTGAGTGATGGCACCAACATTTTTTTTTTTGCTAGGGGCTGTGCCAAAGGATCAACAACTCTGTGTTATTTGGTGCAGTAGATCGCTAATTCAGAGCCTGTAATTGTTATAGTACATTTTGAGTGACTTTTGGATATATAATGTTTTAAAGTTTTTTTTGTTGAATTGTTGAATAATGCAATAAATTAGACTTGTAGATATTATTTTTGGCCGAATAAACAAATTTGTGTGGTGGATCCAGTATCTTACGCCATGGCCCTCATAAATGAGAATTGTTTTAATTATTTGATTCATTTTACAACTTGGTGTTTCGTACCGACGCGACGTGACGTGTAGAGAAAATATTCGCAGGTTGGCAGTTGAAGCAGTAAAATAATAAACAAGTTTAAGCAAATTGATGGATACAAAAGCAGCTGATATAATTAACAATTTTTCGTTCGTTTGATTTCACGTCACTTTGAAGTGGTTATGTGCCGTATTTTTTCCCTTCTTTTCGAGGCACTACGATTTGTCTTAACTATTTGAGTCCAACGTCGACTTCTAACTTGAATCTTTGCTTGTTTCCGGTGGTAAATTGGGGTGGAAGCTATTTCTTGAACTGAAGTGATCTGGTTGGTGAGACTGGACCGTTCGCCACTTCCCTACATATTACATACTAGACATTTAATTAATTTTTTTTAATGTTCCGCGGTTCAATATTTATTTTTAACAATTTTTAGATCAGCTGTATTTTTCTTTCTACTTCCATACATTGTCCTCCTGGCGTCGAGTTTGCTTTCGGAAATCCTTCGTTGTGTTGTTAATTTACTTGCTATCCAGTGCTTCATTGTGTGACAGAATATTAAATACCTACAGCTAAGGTTGGGCGCTCTTGGTCTGGGCCCACACACTTTCATTTGGGCTTAAAAGTATTTCTGGTATTTACCTTATATTTTTTCTTGCTACGTCTAGCTTTATTTAGTATCTGGCTTACTTCTTTAAATTGGCAGATTCGTGTTTTTCTTTCTTCGTTATTCTCTTCCTCTGAATTGCTGACTTAACATTACCAATTTTTGCATTTCATACATGGTCTGGAACCCTTGAGTGTTTTGTTCCTAATTCGTAACATCTTTGATTTCTTCGGACTGGTGTCGGCAGGGATCACAAAATGGAGATTAATAAGCTCAATACAGACGAGCTGACTTACGAGCACATTATTAGGGGCTTCCAGTGTCGAATGTAGACAAAATGAGGAAGACTCTACGGTTAGCTTTAAAGGCCGAGAGAGATGGCAGGCAATTGGTAGTAGACCCTTACCCTTATGAGTTCGCTGAAGACATGGAAGCATTAAGGAAAGTAGTCAAAGAGGTGAGGGAACTTCTTAATAAATATGAAGGGGATCCCAGTAGTTCAGAATATGAGAAAGTTCTGACAAAAGTCGAATGGGCTTCACGTCGATTAGGTACGGTAGAGGCGAGTGGTGATGACCACGAAAAAGAAAGAGGCAGGGTTCGTGCGGAATTGATCTTAGCTTTAGGGTCGGTGAAGCTTAAAGCAGATGGGGACCAGGACGAGGATGATCTCTCTGAATTGGAGCTATCCACAACTGCCCGAGTAATGACTGGTGGCCAGTCTCGAGTGCCATTGTACAAATGGGAGATAAAACATACCGGTGAGCAGAGCCAGTCACTCAACTCCTTTTTAGAAAGGATAAATGAATTGGCAGACGCTAGGGGAATCAGTAAACAACAGTTATTTCGATCAGCATTAGACCTATTCACCGGAAGGGCTTTGATTTGGTATAGGGCAAACAAGACCAAATTTCATTCTTGGGTGGATATAGTACGTGAGCTGAAGAAAGAGTTCCTACCGTCAGATTATGACGACCGTCTGCTCGAAGAGATTAAAAGGAGGACTCAGGGAAAAGATGAAACCATGGGCATATATATCGCCGTAATGTCAAATATGGTTTCCCGATTGACAGTCCCATCGGAAAGTATATCAGTGGAAGATAAGTGGTATGAGGGGATGATCGAAGCAGTTCAGAAGAATCCCGCAGGGAACTGGAAGTTTCAAAATAATGTACTATGGAAACATTGCCGACGCGAATATCCAGTATTAAGCTCACATAGTGACTGCTGGAAGCAGGTAGTCCTTAAGAAAGAAAAGAAGGGTGCGATAAGTAATGCTCATGATCCACCAACGTCCGGATATCGGGGAATACAGAAAGCATACAGTCGGCTGGATCAGAGATTTTATTGGCCAAAAATGAGGGCAGATGTAGCTTCATATGCAAAGGGGTGTCTTATTTGTCAGGCTATTAAACCCGAGCATCAGAAACGGGCTGGTCTCATGGCCTCCAGGAGCATCGCTTATAATCCATGGGAGCACTAAATGTTGATTTGGTTGGTCCCCTTCCTAGATCTAGTAAAGGCTATAAATATATTGTAACTGTAGTCGATCAGCTCACTAAATTCCCTTTATTGTTTTCCTTCCGATCAGCAAGTACCCCAGAAATCTGTCGAGCTTTAGGGGATTACGTGTTTTACTTCTTGGAGTGCCCAGGTTTTAAGTCTGCGATAATGGCACGCAATTTAGAAGTAGGGACTTCAGGAGATTGTGTGAAGAGTACGGGACGACAATTAACTATACCGCGCTTTATCATCCCCAAGCAAATCCTGCTGAGAGAATAAATCAGGAAATTAAGTCCATGCTTCGAGCGTACGTTTCGGATAACCATAAGAAATGGGATCTATATGTGGCCAAAATTGGCTGTGCCATCCGTACGTCCATGCACGAAGTAATGAAACTGACACCTTATTTTGCGAATTTCGGGAAAGAGATGATAACAAACGGTAAGGGTTATGAGCACTTTAAAACTGGAAATGGATTTAATGCCGTGGAGAGATCGGCCGCGCTAGACAAGGTGAGCAAAGATACTCGAGACAAATTACTGAAGGCTTCCAAAGTATCCAAATGTAATTATGATTTACGCAGGAGAGATCATCGGTTTTATGCTAATGATAGAGTTTGGCGTAAGAACTACTTTCTATCGGATGCTTCAAAGTTCTTTACCGCCAAATTAGCCCCCAAATATATTGGACCCTTCACGGTGGTAAAAGTACTTTCCCCATGTACATATGAGTTGCAAGACGGCAGAGGTAAACACGCAGGCAGATGGCATGCGAAGGACCTAAAGGTGTATCACTCGGGTCAGGATAGCTTTAATTAGTGTACATTTCCCCTCTTTCTCCCATCTTTTCGACCCAATATAGAGGTCTTCATAGCGCGAGTCGGTTGTATCAGCTGTAATGGACGTATCTATTTAGTCATATCATCCCAATCGGTACAGAGAATCGTTTGTTTCATGATGTTGGGATTGCACATAACGCAAAGTCCAGTGATCCAAATGTTCGACATTGTTCTGATTTTCTAATTTTGGTTCAGGGATTTTGATGTTGACCCTTTTCTCTGTGGAAGCCATAGATAGCAGGTGTTGGGATCGTACATGTTACGAAGTCCAGTGACCCTCGTGCAAGTATGGAGAGTAAGACATAGCGCTGTGAACTTTGTAGTTAAACCCCAGTTACTTCAAGCATTAGGAAATAAGTTTCATTAATGGAGTGAGGAGGTAAGGTGGTCAGTGAGCTATAAGTCAATTGGTTGGACTTGATTAAGGCAGATTACGTTCTATTATTTGAAATGATTGATTCTTGCCAACCTAATTCCGTCAAAGTTATTTTTAGATCTGTGTAACCATAGATAGATAAGCTATCTCTATCTCCTGTTGTCCTTTTATGAACCTTGATGAGGCAAGGCGAAGCAATTGCGTCACTAGATGAGATTTCTTCGAAATCTCCCGGAGGAAGTGCACACAGAAAAATTTGAGCATAATATTCTAATTCTCGAACGGGATTACAATTAATTTTAATATTTCTGAAAATTAAATTTTACTCTTTTAAAATGCATACCCAAATTTTAATAAAAATTGAGATTAATATTTAATGTATATAGACTTAAACGAATTATTTAATGCTCTTTAGGAATAGAAACTACTCTATTCATGTCTTAAAATCATTTTCTACCTTCTTCTGTTATTGAATTGTAATCCTAATCATAATTAAACAAACATTTTACTCCATAAAAATATTACATTTTACTCCAGAAAAGAGGATAAAATTTGCAGTTTACTCCAGCTTTGAACTAGAATCTAATCCAAAGTGTGGATGAGTCATTGGCAAATGCGCAAATGTTTTCATAGTGAAAAGACGCGTTAGTGTACTGCAAGAGATTCGAAGGTTTTCATAGTGAATTGCCGTGTTAGGTTGCTCTGAAATTGACTAAATAAAAGTGATAGTTATTTAAAATTGAAATGAGTACATATTACGCTAGAATTTGTGTTCAAAACAAAAAAAAGTACGTGCTAGTGAAGGGTGAAGAAAGTGGATTAGTTTATTAAAATTTTGTTGAGGAAGGTAACCACTGTGATGTCAAATTAGATTAATGTGAAATATGTACATGCCGTATTTTAGCCATGAGATCATTTGACTTCAAACTGGAAGAATTTTCTCATTTCGAGGACCATGACGGATATTGCATCCCTGAAGAAATTTTTTTGGAAGTTTTGAATGCCTTCTCTTCGCATCAATTTGGACTAAGAGTTATTCTTAAATCAGGTAAGTATTTTTTTTTTCGTTTATTTATGTTCTTAATTTTAAACTACTTGTGACTGTATTGGAAATTAAACTTAATATTTCTAAAATTTGTATCTAAGATCAGGTAATGGGTCACCCACATAAATCAAATCCCTCCACTTCAAGAGTAGATATTGGGAATGTGTGTCGAATGAGTGCTTGTGAAGGACCCTCTTTAGTAGCCAATAGTTCTGTAATTAACCCCAAAATAATTGATTTTCTTAAATTAAATTAATTTTAATCACAGGCTCTTAAAAGTTTCATTAATAAAAATATCTCATCTTATATATTAAATGAGTATGACAATAATTCAGTTTTAACTGATAAAACACGAAGAAAATTTGTTAGCCTCGCTGTTGCCTTTATGGAGGAAATTTTTGGGCTATATCCAAATAAAGAAGAAAAAATTGCAAAAGCTCATGCATGTATAGAAAGCAAATTGGGTAGAATTGTAGGTATAAGTTTAAATTTGCTGTAATAAAAAATATGTACATATCCAAAAATGCTAACTTCAAAAGGAAGAGCAAGTCGTAATTCCTGATGGGCCTTTTACTATAAATATACCTATATTTGAATTTAATTCAATCACTTCGATTCATAATACAAAAACTATATTGAAATTGTAAAATTTTTTAACAGGATTTATTTTTTGATGGAAAAGACGGGTATTTAATAACAAAGTTAAAAAACGAACAATCAAAAAGAAGGGCTATCGAAAAAGTGGAGGGAACGTACAAAAAACAAAAGCCGTCCTGTACAAACGTTGAACAAGACGATTGTTTTAGGAACGAAGAAGATGATCTTACTTTTCTTAAATTTGCAGTAGCACCTGGCCAAAATGACAGTATAAAACAAAAACTTATTTCAACTTTCGATGCAAGGAGAACACTAATTGCAAAACCTAGTGTAGATATACATGAAACGTTTCCGTTTTTCTTTATAGACCCAACTTTGGTAAATTATTGTTATTACAGCTTGCATACTAGTACTAAATTCAATAAAGTTAATGTTTATTTACAGATTTGTTTTGAGTACGACTTACTTTGGCCGAGTACTAAAACTTTCACTCAAGAATTTAACACCTTTTTGGAAAACCTGTCTACTAATATATTTGACGTGACGAAGTCTTTTGGATGTAAGGACGCTGACATATTATTGGCTGAGCCTAATTGGGCAAGATCATCCAGATTTTTTTATATTTATTAAAACTTCTACCAGAAACACCATCTGGGAAATTTTCCAAAAATCGTGCAACATTTCCACAACAAGTCTTAATCTTTATATATTTTACTGAGGTAAATGTAACCACAAAAAATTATACAATTTTTAATAAAAATTTATTGCAGGATTATCATGACGACGAAAATAATCTGAAGAATATTTACCCATATATATTGGCAAGAGGACCGAACAAAGCAGTAATTGAGCAATTTTATGTTGTTATTCAGGGTAAATTGATAAATATTCCGATCCATTTTAATTTTAAGGAAGTTTTTGACATATTTTATAAAGCTCATTATGTATTTAACTTACATTACAATGAATCGCTTAAGCATTTTTTAATATTTTTTGAAAACTTTTGCTATAAAAATAATATAAATAAGCCATCTAAACGATCCCAAGAAATATATCATAGATTAACATCAAATATTTCAGAATAATATTTCAAAAATATAAAATGAATAACTACATATGTTTTTTGTGTAAACACAATTACTTACAACTGTCACACATAATATATCATTTAAGAAAAACTCATAAGCTGCAGGAAGGCGCTATGTTAACTTTAAACTGAGTTTGCTCAGAACTTTGTAGACATACATTTGCAACTTTTAGCGGCTTAAGAAGCCACGTGTTAAAATGTAAATTTAATAAAACTGAATCTATAACCGTAACTAATAAAGTTCAATTAAACGAAAGTATTAATTCTAATGAAATAGATAATGTAGAAGAAACAAATTATGACAACATTGCAGAAATTGATACAAACAGTGTAAAATTTATAAATTTTCCACAAGATATTCCTTTAAGGGAAAATGAAAATTTTTCAAATGAAGAAAGTCGTTCAAAGAATAACCTCATAGAAAATAACATAATAAGTAATAATGAAAAACTTTGTTTTGATACTCAGATTTTGCGAAATGGTGTGATCTCTGAAAACTTTTCTTTCAAATTACTCGAATTATTTAATAGCTTTAATTTTAATCATACAGATCTAAGCAATATTTGTAAAATATTGTTGGAGCTTACTTCGGAATATAACAATACTTTAAATAATAACTTAGTCCAGTGTATCGTTGAAGAACAGGAAAGAAAACTTTTTAAAGAAGTAATTTCTTTCTCTCATAGGCACATTGTAAAGATAATAAAAGAAATTACTTCAAGATACAAACGAGACAAAATTATAAAGAATTTACCAAAATACGTTCATCCCGTAGAAATGTGTTTTGGAACACGCTTCGAGCAGCAATACAATAAAATAAATGATGTTTCTATTCAGTTAAAAATATCGGCAACTTTCCAATACGTTCCCTTAAAAGACACAATTAAGTCGTTATTTTGTAATGAAGATTTTAGAAATACTTTTTTTAGTAGAACAAACCATAACTGTATTGAAGGAAAATATGAAAACTATTGCTGCGCAGAAAATTTTAAATGTAATGAACTTCTTACTAAATCTCACAATGTACTTTGGCTTCAATTATTTTTCGATGAATTTGAAATATGCAACCCTTTAGGAAGTAAAGCAGGTGTTCACAAAATTGGAGCAATTTATTTCCGGATAATGAACATATCATCAGCATATATCTCAAAACTTGATAATATATATCTTGTAGCGCTTTTCCATTCAGATGATTTGAAATCTTATACATTTAGTAAGATTCTCCTTCCACTTGTTAATGAATTAAAATTTATTGAAACAGAGGGTATTACAGTTTGTACCGGTCATACATTAAAAGGATGTGTTACGGCTTTTATTGGCGATAATTTAGGTGTAAACCAAATATTTGGTTTTGTAAGCTCTTTTAGTGCAACATTCTTCTGTAGATTTTGTGAGGCGTCCAAAGAAGAGGCTCAGACTTTTACTTGAGAAATATCCGAAAAATTACGCAATTTTAAAGGTTACCAAAATATTATCAATGATTTGAATTCACGCGTTTTCCAGAAAGTTGATTATATCGCTAGTAAAGGAATAAAAAATTATTGCGTTCTAAATGACTTGACTTATTTTAATATTTTCAAGGATGCCGCTGTTGACGTCATGCATGACATTTTAGAGGGCCTAATTCCATTTCTATTAAAACTAACCTCTGAATATCTTATTAAGAAAAAAATTCTTACACTAGATGATATTAACAACCGGATTGTTTTTTACTATTTTGGTTCACTTAAAAACAGTAGCCGACCGTCAATGATAAATTTACATAGATCTAATCTTGGACAAAATGCATCTCAACTCAATTGTTTAATGACTCATATGCCTTTTATATTCGAAGACATTTTCATAAGTAATCATTCTGACAAATGGGTCTGCTTTGAAACACTTCTAAAAATTATGACTATTGTTTTTTCTTATACAATTACTTTACATGATGTAGATGTTTTGGAAGATCTTATAGAAAAACACCTGTTATTTTTAAAAATATGTTTCAAATGCAATTGGATCCCCAAATATCACATTTTAACCCACTATCCATCTATAATGAAAAAACTTGGTCCACTTCAATTTTACAATTGCATACGTTATGAGGCAAAGCACAAAGTTTTTACTACTTTTGCTGAGCAAACAAACAATTATAAAAATATTTGCAAGACACTAGCTGATAGGCATCAACAAAAAATTTCTGTTCACAATGTGTTTTTAAATTTTCCTCTATTAAACGGCAAAAGCAAAGTTTTCTTAGATGTTGATTTAACAAAATATGGACTGACAATTGAAATAAACAATTACGTAATAAGTTTTCTTTCTTGGGTAGAATATATTTTTTTATATAAGCCTTCTTTTTTTATATTTTATAATGAAAATTTTTATGAAATAGAAAATATTTTGGAAATAACCGGAGATATATATTTTTTGGTAAGGATGTATAAACACGAATTTTATAATTTTTATAATTCTTACGAATTACAACCACTAACAGTTTATTCATCATTAATATGAATTTATTAAAAATTAAGGGTAGTTTTGAACGCAAATTATCAAGAATAAACAATAAAATATATGTCATAAAAGATAAATGTTTAATGTAATACTTATAAGAAAAGTATTTGTCTCAATAAAAGGCTTACAAATTTCAAAATTATTTTTAATTATCTTGGAATTAGTTTCGACTCTTTAGTAATATGGCGCACGTTGCTTGTTAATTTATTAACGCCCGTAAAAATTTTATTCTATTCGAAATGTTATATTGCGCGTGAAGAAATTTATCACAGACACCAGTGGCATAAATTGTAATACCAATTTATCATTAAATCAATCCTATTAAGGATAAATTTCAATCCCACAGTAAGTATAACTTTTTAATACATTTTCGAATTAATATTTAGGTAATACTTGCATTAAATTTTATGCCGAAAATTCGTAAAAATAACACCTTAAAACTTATAATTTACTTCAAATTATGTTTAAAAGGTAATTATTTTAAATATTATATTCAAATTTTTTTGAGTATTAAATGTCAAATTTAATATTTTGATAAACTTAAAATTTAATAAAAAAAAGATTCGGTCATATATGAAATCCCATTTTTATTAAAAATTAATCCAAAATTTTTCTGTGTGTGGAGGCATGTCACGGGCGTTTTTTTTTGGTTAATATCTGTGAAGCCTGATAATACATCAAATGTAACTATTTACTTCTCTGTGCTGTCCAAATTATTATCTGTTTATATTAGAGTGTTGCTGCAAAGAATTTTTATTTTATTCCAGGGTTGCACATCTCCGCCAGAATCCCCCCCCCCATACCTTCCAGAAATTTCAAAAGGAGATATACCGACTCCAATTCTTTAAAGTATATGGATATAATCTCTATTTTAATCGAGGAGCGAGAAAGACACAAAAGACGAAATGAAACCAACATATGATCCTGTGCAAAAGCACAGGAATCACACAAGGGAAATGAGATCTGGGAAGCAATATTTAAGGCCCCAGTGTAATTGCTGAACTTGGAGAGAAGAATAGCACCTGTATTGAGTGCCGGAAATAAATTATTGAATGCCCCGAAAGACAACATCATCCTAAATAAAAGAAATTGTTTGAAACTTACCGAATAATTGTAAATTTAGATTATAGTCTAACTCTTGTATATTACTTAGTGTAATTAATATTTAAAATAGCGAATCACTATTAGCTTACAGCTACGATTAATAAAACTTATTGCTACTCGTTGAACTCATCTGAAATAGAAAATAAACATTAGCAAATCGATTAGCTTGTTATTCGATTGTACCTATCCGATGCTATCTAAGGCCTATGATCCAAACGCAACTATCGGCCCATCACTCCTGGGATGAGATGTCTCCTTGTAGTAGAATGTGTACCTTGGAATAACTGCTAGATCCACGCAGTCCTCTGGAAAACGTACTTGAGGAAAAGAAGAGTAGATTACTTGGGAAGACAAAAGGATTAGAAAAGAAAAACACTAGAACTTCGTTAATAAAAAGGTAAACATAACCTATCATCACTGTAATATTATCCAGCAGATTTTCACCACGGAGCAGTCGGAGTCGAGCCCGCTGTTAAGAGCAGCTTCGCAACGTCAGGTGGAGAGAGGTGCGACCCTTGAACATGGCTGAGGGTGCCCCAATATCCCAGAAAATCCACTGGAACTAAGCTGTCATCTGAAGTGGAGATCGATGAAATTCCACAATATAACCCGTAAATGGGCACGGAAAACACAGAAATACATCAAGTGCAACACACGAAACAAGTCAAGAAACCACAATTATGGGAAAATTATTTTTTTTACAATTTTTCAATTTTACCGCCCGAAAATTCGAATTCGAATTAAAAAAAAAAAAAAAAAAAATTAATTCGGTGAGTTAATCGTGCTCAACACGAATTTAGTGGGAAATAACGCGAAACAATAACAGCAGCAATCCCATACAAACACCTGAACAACAACAAAATAAACACTAGAGATACGCGACATTCGCACTTGTAGAAATGCTGCAACTTGACTCTATTTCCGCCAAAAAGTCTATAAAAGGATGACACTACGAAGACTCTCGCTCCCTTGCGATTGGTATCAAGTCAAGTCGACACGTCAAGAAAAGTTAAGCGTATCTGTCCCAGACTAAGAGGTTTCTTCAAAGAAATAGGAGGCGAGACAAAAGGAAAAACAAAATAAATTAGCCAGGAGCCGCATCAAAAACCGTGGGAATTGACGAGCTAGGGAGTGTTCGAATAAAATATTTTGCAGCCCTAATGTATTGAGCAGTGGTAAAGCCAATTCACCTGGGAGTTATATGGTCGACAAAGGCAGGAGGATAGGAATCCGGGGCGGAGGAATTACTGCGTGGATTAAATAAAGTTAAGTACAACTATTTTTTTTTTGATATCGTTCGTAGTAATTCGTGATTTTAAATCATTAAAGGTCATATTACTACAGTTATTTAATCAGTAGAATTGGCATTCAGACACATAATTTGTTCTGGTCAGTAGAATTTTGCCACAATGTACATAATGGTTTACTGTTAGAAGTTTGTGTTACATAGATGTACATAGCTAATAACTACTAGTAATTTCGCTTCTTTGTTTTTTTTGCTGATGTGAATATTTCTTTTATCACTTGTGTGTGGCTTTTGTAGCTTTATATTTCCCGCATTTAAGACACACATACATATAGCAGTACTTGCATGCCTTTCAGATTTTTGTTTATATTTAAATACATATATATATCTAGCTTGCATTTAGAACATATATGCCTATAGCGGTACTCGCATGTCTTTCAAATTAGAACAATACACATAGTGGTACTTGCATGCTTTTCAGATTTTTGATTACATTTAGATATTTATATGTATTTCGTAAATTTTCGCTTTCTTTTGCTTTGCTTTAGCTTACGTACCCAAAATATTTGCAATTTAAATATCTGAAATACTAAGAAAATGAGTTAATACATATTAGATATAGCCTACCTTTTATTACTTTGCATATCATATTATTTTCTAATTGCATTAAATAATTTTAAGTGTTTTGGGAATCTCGAATTCTGATTTATAATACTACCGGAGTTTCTCAATTGTCTCCGAAAAATTAACAGTTGGGTGGCGCCCTTAAGTTTCGAACACCGAACCAGCCCTTCACCGCTGATCTAGCCGCAGCTGGTTAAGTCAAATGCCAGCTGATTACTTGTCAACCAGCAGAGTTGTATTTTTTAGTGAGACGTGGTGACAGATGATGATAAACATTGACACTGTAATTCGGTTTCTGTCGAATCTAGAGGAAATAAATAGTGTCGTGGTTTTTGATAAATCAACCCCTTTTGGACAAACCTATTACATAAATGACTTACTAAAAGATATTACATCGCCTTCTTTGCTTTTCTTTGCTTTATGCTGACGATGCTAAATTTTTTAGGGTATGATGCAAATGATGGTAAATGTCTGCAACATATTATTGTCAAGCGTGACAGTTGCTGTAAAGAAAATTATCTTGAATTTAATACAGGGACGGATCCAATATTCTTGTGAGGAGGGCGCAACTTTGGTTTAAAAAGGTATAAGATGGAAACAGATCAAATGTTCGAAGACGCTCGCTACCACTCGCAAACGTCAAATGCACAAAATTTATCATTTAAAAGATACCTGTCGAACAGATCAATGAGTGGCTAGCACTCGGATAGAAGAAAGTTGGTCAACGTTCAACTTTTGCCACTCGACAAAGTCAAACGAGCCGTTAAATTATTTATTTTGTTTTGGTTTGTTAGTAATGGAAGTGTAAAACTTCCAGATCATCCATTTTAGTTAGTAAAAATAGCGAAACACATTTTGTTAATATTGACGAATTCATAATAAATTGTATCTTTGCAAAATACAGGAATTAAAGCGCTGCGTACCTTACCTATACTAAAGTAAAGAAAGTTTGATTTTTTTTACGCTAATAAGGCAGGTTCAGCACGACAGGAATGTGATAGGGAAAGGAATTAGGGAACGTGACTGAGGAGAATGGCAGAGGTGCTGATGTATGTCGGGTTTAAAACGTCGCAAATTGTATGTCGTAGTAAAGACAGAAGATGGTAGACTGTTCAACATTTGCACAGTTCGGGATAAAAAAGCATCACGGAATTTTACTGTATGGCCGAAGTCAATTTTATGGGTATAAGGATATGCGCGATTTGCAGTGCGAGTATTGCATGCAGGAATTATCTTACTAGTGATCAGACTAGATAATGCATCGTAACATTGACCATGCGTATAGCGAAAAAGGAGTGAAAGGCATCCATCATTGCGGCGGTGTTCGAGTGAATCGATATTACAAGTTAGTGCTACATCTCCAGTGAGCTTGAAGGCTTTTTGGACAATATCCAATGAAGGTAAGACTGTGCGACCAGCCCCGGCTCAGATATGGAAATTGTAGGCTACTGTCATAGGCAAATCTATGGATGGGATTTGAATTAAGGAAAAGAGATAACTAATGAAAATTAAGATGATAGATGGAAAGATAACAGAGTCCTGTGGCATATCGTCATTTATAGGGTGAGGTTCCGGAGAAACGCCATCTAGTAAAACCGGTATTATGCGATCAGGTAAAAATTTTCAATCAATAATAGAAGAGGAGGGGAGAAATCAAGTGCTTTAAGTTTGAGTATAAGGGCTGGAACCCAGACTCTATCAAAGACCTTTTAAATATTTAGAGCAACGATTTTGCAATCACCAAAATTGTGAAGACTGCGGTTCGAATGTTCCGTAAGAAAAGGCAACTAGTCTTCAGATGAGCATCCAGTCGGGCAGCCATAATGGCGATCATAGATCACGGATGAAGCACAGCTTTTAATTAATAGGGGGAGCAAAACCATCAGGACCTACGGCTTTGGAGATGTTGATCGCCTTAAGGACCTTGAACACATCTCTCTTATGGATGTGTATTGGCCATTATATAGAAAGATTGAAGCGAATCTACCAGTCAAAATATTTGATTGATTCAGGGAGTCAACAACCACCTCAGCATTAATAAGTAGTGAAGGTATAGAGGAGCTACTGAAGTTGTTTCCGACGGTTTTGACCAGAGACCAGAAACCTTTGCTGCCTTTGCGGTTCGCCAAGATTCTTTGTCTCACTCCCTGGTCAAAAAGAAATTTTTCTCTCTTGATAATTGACTTAAAGTTGTTCCGTGCGGTCTTGTAGACTTGTTTCAGTTCTGGACATGAATGCAGTTAATAGGCGCGAAAATCAGACTCTTTCGCTATTATTGCTTGTTTGAACTTATCGTTAGACCAAGAGCGATTTTACTGCTGTTGAGATCTGCTGTAGGAATAACGAATGTATTCATACTTGCTAAGACTAAGTATGTCATTAAGTTTTAATGTGTATTCATCAACATCCCTCGAAAAACAACAGATCGTCCAATCTATTTCTTTAAGATACTGATTGAGACTTTCCCACTCAGATTTTTTTTATTTTTAAAGTTTTAGCTAAATATTCTACTGTTGAATTTTACGAAATAATAAAATCTTTTTTTATGTCAAAATATATCTCTTGCTTGTAATAACTCGATACAACAACACACAATGATTTGCTTGCCGTTGTATAGTTTTGTTGAATTTTTCCAATTACGAGTTGTAATTGTTTCTTTAAATATTTGCTTTGAACCGCAAATAATATTATAACGAGACGTCATTACATCGAAGACTTATCAACGAAACTTTGGCAGCTGTTTTCAATTAAAACAAATCTCCTATCGCTTTTACCCAAATAAGCTCTTCTTCAAATTGAACGTTTCCAGAAATTTTTATGTTTTTCACAAAAAGTGCAGCAGAAAAATTCAGAATATCTACTCAAAATTTTGTTTGGTCTTCAGGGGGTGCCCCCACCACGACCCTTAGCTGGATCCGCCACTGCCTCAATATTGATAAATGTAAAACAATATTACATTTTTTAGAAAGCTTAATACAAGCTTCTTCAACTACAGAATTAATAATATTACGATTTTACGTGTAAATGAAATTCAGGACGTACATACTTATCGAATGCTGGGTTTCATTTTTTTAATTATGTAGATCCTCCAAGTGCTGGTTTCATTTACCTTTTTACCTCATTAGTGAGAAGCACACTTGAATATACATGTCATATTTGGAGCCCTTTTTATTCATGCTACAATAATTAAATTGAATCTGTCCAGGGAAAGTTTATCAGGAAATATAAATGAGATCGAGTATAGTCAGAGATTGTATCTTTTTAACTTGCATGTATCTGGACTGCTTATTTTTGTATAAAGCTGGCTACGTACTTTGTCACGATTTTCATTTCAAAATCTGCATAAATATCACAACGAGATACCCAAGACTTCATGTTACGTTTAGAGTCCCCTTCTGTAAAACCAAACTCCGAGTAAAGTTACGTTTAGTAAGAATGCAGAAACACTGTAAGTTGAGCAATACTTATGTCTTTAGTTCTGACCTGACATTTAAAAGATCAGTTATAACGGATATAAAGCAGTTTCCATAACAAATTAATTCCCATAAAATATTAGCGGTGTTTCCAATTAATATTTATCGTTTCCTTTGGCTTTCTTTGTTTTGCTATTATTACAATTTCGAATTGCATTTCCTTATTAATTTTGTGTTATTTGTATTTTTTGTAGTTTTACAATTTTAATTTAGCTTTTTCACACTTTCATACTTTTGTTTTGGATTTATTTTACTGGATTTTGTCTCATTTTTGCAGCTATAGTCTATTTTATATAAATTCTTCTATGAATTCGTATTTTTGTTTTGTAGTTACATATTTACAATTTTAGTGTAGTTTACTTCACTTTTTTATATTTTTGTTCATTTTGGTTTATTTTTCCTTTATTTTTTTTTACTTTTTTATATTTTCTTATATTTTCTTTATTATCATTTACTGTAGTAATTATTCTAAGGTATTATATTATTGGATTCTGCTGTGTAATATCGTTTTAGCTGCTCGAATAAACAAATATATTATCAATAGTTGTTTTTGGTTTTCTTTTAACAGTTGTGGGCTCTCTGTATAGTTCTGCATTACCAACCCGCAAACAAATTATTGAACTTGAATAAAGTCTCTGTTGCTGTTCTCTTGAAAGATATATAAGTATATATCCCTAAGCAAGGTGCTTCTTCTTAATCTACACATATTGCCGTATATATGTTTCGTTAAATTGAGTTCTGCTGATGAACCTAAATATAAATTTTTTTTCCCGAAACTCCACGAGTTCATTTCTGGAATTTTTCTTCAAAAATTGCAATTCACTGGAAATTCTTTGAAGTTCACATGTGAAGAAAAAACCCACTGTTTAAAACACTACAAAATTGCTTGTGAAGCAATTCTTTTTCTTTGATTTTACTTTATCTTTTGAAAGGGAGAAAATCTCAAAGCTCCGTAAATTTTCTTTTACAAACTACCGTCTTGTGAGATTTGCGCATTTTATAGTATCTATTACAAGTATACCTCAGCGTTGCTAAAACCCTTTTTTTTTTTGTACAGGTCTCTTCAAGCAGGCGACGATAAAATAAAACCCCTATTTTGTGACGAAACTATAAGGGAAGAGTGTCCTCCTCCATAGCCTTAATCTTTCGATTTAATTTCTTATTTTTATATGTATGATTCTTTGTAGCACGCCGCCGTATGTACACTATACAAATGTAAAATGCGATTTTTCCTCGTATATCATTTCTATTTTGCACCGTTTTCATGACTTGAGAAAAATCGAATAAAACCAATCAAGTTGTCGCCAATAAATTTCGATCTAAAATTTTCTGTTTGCAGACATATTTCGTTTTTGACTCAAGGGTAGAACAACAAATGGATGTATATATGCGATATGGACAGCGTCCGGAGCTCTATCCTAACCGAAGAGGAGAAGTTGTCCAAGGGAATGTATGCATCACTTAAAGTGCTAAAGTTTTGATAAGTACCCAAATATATTCACCATATTCATCAGCAAACTACTGTAAGAACTTAGACTCCACTCAGGATTAACTGGATTCATACATTTCTTATTTTGACTTGTCATTATCAACATGCATACGCATCATGTGTACATATATACATATATATATTCCAGAATACTATGATGACATATATACATAACCTCCAAAAATTTTGATTTCGGCTCATACTGTGAACGGGAATTTCGATCCACGGTCATTAAAGTGCCGTGTTAAAACTAGGCAACCATACATCAAACTTTATCTCCAGAATGAACAGTTTCCAGTCAATGGTCAATGGTAAGTCCATTTCTGATATTCCGTTACAACTCCTTGGAGAGATCTGTGCTATCCTAATCTTAATGCAACCCGTACGGGATAGTTTGTCCTCCTGTTCAGAGGCTAAATAAAATTTCAAGAACTTTTAGCACGGTCTAAAAAGTTTTTTGGACTTTTACAGTGGAAAAAGTAAAGAGGACAGCAGTTCTATCCTGCGCTAATTTATTGCAACCAAGTAGGGAGCTTTATATAGGATTTTTTTTATTGATTAGGTTTACTGCTCTTGCCAAGACGTTCCGAAAATTTATTTCCTTAACCCCATTTTATGAAGTTTTTCGTATATATTTAAATCGATTCTGCTAAGAGGATTGAAAATGACCGTCCGATCAATATTCGTGAGTTCTGATAAGTAGTTTGGGTACTACAGATGGTGTATACATATGACGTGTAGGTATGAGATTGCTTGCAGATATTTTTGTTGTCACAATTCATTCCATGAACAAAACTTTTGAATTCAGGGATTCTTTAGGGATACATATATATATACATAAATATATCGTCTTTTATTTTATTTGCACAAACACACACAAATCTGAAAAAAAAAATTGGTTGACAGCAATATCTATGGTGTTTTGTCAAAAGTACATACATACATATCTCCAAAAATGGAGTTTTGGAGGTATGTATATAAAATTGATTGAAAAAAAATTTACGGAATAAGCCTTTACAGCCGATAATGTCGTTATTAACACCAGCACCGGAAGAATTGTTGAATATGATTTTTTGCAATTGCAAGAAAGGCTGGGGCATGAATTGTGTATGTAGAAAAGTAGGGTTACTATGTTTCACAGTTTGTGGCCAGTGTAGCGGCCAAGCATGCCTCAATGCCTCATCAATACTAAATGATTACGATGGAGGCAGCGAACGTGAAGTCCTCTACACTACAAATTTGTATTGCTGATACAATTTAATGCAATAATTTCCAAATTAGTCGAATGATGAAGATCCGTTTGATCGTTGAAGCATGCAGAATTTGAATTGGATACAGCCTGAGATATTTCGAGTGATTCTAGCAAATTCAATTTTCTATCTTTGTCATAAATTTTGAAAATCACTGGTTCTAGCCTGTGGATTACACGAGGAAGTAGAACATGCATGCAAGCCTCCCTCCAACACCTTTTTAAATTTGACAGCAGAAGGCAGTTTCTTTGATGTTTTATTATCGCCTTGTATGTGACTTATTTTAAGAAATTGACACGTAAAGTCTTGTGGATGTCGCCAATTATAGCAATTATATAGCAGAATCGAATAGATTGAAGAAAAAAGGAAGAGGAAGTTGTTGGTAAATAATGTAATGTACACGTTCCCAGAAACACTAATTTTACCTGTAATAATTTATTACTTTAAAATGCTCCGCTCTCGAATATATTTTTCCCGCCATCTTGAAACCTGTATAATGTCAAATTATTATTATCTGAACTACTATATTTTTCAGAATGCAAGTTCGCGGAAAGCGGAGCTGCCTACGTGGAAGTGTGGATTACACGAGCAAGAAGTATGGCAGTACAGCTTGCAGGCAAGCTGTACTTCCTCGTGTAATCCTCAAGTTAGTCAGGAATGTGCTTATTTTATAATGGAGCATAGTTCGATTTGAAATTAGAACTGATGTAGTAATTTATGCTTTCTTTGAATGATTCAACCTGTTTGCCCAACGTATACGCACTCCTTGGAATGTTGCGTATTTTAAAAAATAAACCCCACTTTTATTCAATATATTGGTTATATCCTTACCGCTTGGCAATAAGCTCTTAACCTTCCGGAAGTGGCACCCCCTGGCAGGACATGAACAGTAGCATGTGGTCTACGGAACCACAAGTCAATATAACAGTTTTCAAAAGATAAAATAAGTATTTTATTTACTAACTTTTTATTATCGAAGGACGACATCTTAACTTTTTATACATATAAGAAACACTCATATATAATCCTAATTAATTATTAATAACAGCCATTCTTTTTCTAATTTGATACACACAAGAAAGTTTTATACAAAATTTCATATCAAATACGTAATTCTTTCATCAAATATGACTCTAGTATACACTCTTTATTAACTATGCATTTTTTCACCCGAGACCTCTTCTTTATCAGATCCTTATTGCAATTTTTTATCAAAATTAATGCCAAGCAAGCGACAACTTGCACTTCTAGATCATCGAATTACTTCGAAGTTTAACTGGAGACAACTGGTAAGAAAAGCTGCGCGCAGCAATATTTTCGAAAGCTTAGAGGCTGTGAGCTGCGTGCAGAAAAAACTGCAGGCTGAGCGCAACTGTATTGCACTGCGTGTAAACACCACTAGAACTCTGCAGCTGCAACCTTAAAAGCTACGCAGCAATAGTTGCAATGTGACCCTACCTTTAACATTTCATTTAATAGGTATAGTGGTTTCTTAACTCTTGTGGAGACCTTGAACTTCTGCCATAGTAACAATGAAATATAATATTGGTAGACTATGCGAGCTAGATAGCCAACAATCTAATACAAAATTTGAAATTAATTACCAGCGGAAGTATTTCCATATTTAAAGTTAAAGTTAAATTCAATTATATTTTAATTTTCTTTTTCTTTTTACTTATAAAATAAAATTCTACAAGATGCTGTGTGGTATAGTTCTCGTTGCTTTATCTGCATGTATTGAAGTTTTCCGGAGTGCAAGTGGTCACAAATGAAGTCCGGGTGATCCTGTTATCGTAGCGGAAGTCTTAACTAACTCGGCTAACATATATTAAAGGTACAATGCCAGTCTTCAGCAATTGGCAATTCTAATTCTGAAATAAATGGATATGACAGCAATAACACTATAGAACAATTTACCAATTGGCCACTAAGACCGTAATAAACTGATAGCAGGTTTCTCTATTTTTACGGAGAAGTTCAATCCCAATTTGAATATAATCGGAAAGAAATTAGTTAGACCAACCAACATAATCAAAAGTTAAAACGTAAACAAACGCTACTTTATAAATCTCCATAGAACTCTTCTTATGCTGCAATGAAAAGTTTTATAACTGAGGAGCACATAAAATAATAGGCACGACGACAGTAACACAAAAAGCACTCACCTCGAATTAATGCACTTACACTACCTGTGCACACTGAATCACGTTTTTAGACTAAGAGCTATAACTTATTTCATACTTATTCCACCTTTCATACCTTCTGGTTGGCATTATTACAGCATTTCTTAAGCACATCTAAAATCACCATTTAAATTGCTTCAGCAACTTTTACTGAGGGCGACCTTCCAGTTACAGCGCTATTCAAAAAGCTTTTAAGTATAAGGCAAAAAGCAGTTTTCACCACCTTGCAGCATGCGAGGGACATTTTTGATGACCTTAATTAAGAAACTGGCGCCCTAGTTATTCGCGGTGAACAATGAGTTTTACTGTCAAGATGAAGAATTGGAGAGGTTTGAAAAAGGCAGGAGTTTTTAGTTGGCACCACAAAAAACAAAGGAAAATTCTAGTAAATTTCATCCGAAAGATCCACATCCGTGTGCAAGTTTACTCGGAGTTTGTTCGTGAGAGCCAACTTATTTTTTAAGAATTTCGCTTTGCATTAAGAAAAATGTACACCCATTAAGATGAGTAATGGTATATTTTTGCCAAACAAGGAAAATTAGCGAAATTTATACGAAAAACTCCATAAACCTAGTTTGGACCATACATATTTGTGTGTGTAACGCTGGCTCGGTGTTTTTAATTGTAAGTAGAGCTACTGGTAAGTGTTTTTTAAAATACTGTCGACGGATTCAAAACAGCTGTTAATATTGAGAGATGTTGAAAAACTATAATTGACTTTATTATAAATATTTAAAAAAAAGTGGAGTGTCACTTGAAAGAATTACGGCAATATATTACAGCAGCAAAAAGTTTATTGAAGACAGTAACGTCCTTAATTATGTGAGTGTAGGGGCAGAGTGCTCGAGATTGTTCTTATAAGTATATAGGTTAGGTTAGAGTTTACTAAAACCAAATGGTTCAAATTGCTAAACTCTGAAGCAATACCATTAGATAGAACTCTGCTGGTGTGGTGAAACCTTCACATTTTGCCTGGATCTTGTGAAAACGTTGGTGGCGGTTAATCTTACAGTAAGGGAACATAATTACCTGCTACAATCCCTCAAGGAACACAGCTACAGGCTAAGGAAAAGAAATCCCCAACAGAAGACCATTTGGCAATAGCATTATTATTACCGAAACAGAAGAACTATTATAACATCATGCTTGAAATTTAAAACCTGACCTTGGTAACTGTATATTAAGAAAACCGAGATAAGTTACATAGGAAACAATAGCTGGCCATAGCGAAGGCGCGCAGTAGTGTAGTGTTGTCTTGTTGTTACCTTTTGTGACAACTTCTGGAATTCCATAATTATTTAAAAAAATGTTGTTGTTAGTTTCGATATACAATTTAGCATTTCTATATCACGGCCCATATGTATTATACTTTGTCTTCTCTATGCCATGATATTCGTTCCGTTTAACGAATGAATAAGCCTCTTCTTCGTGGGAAGTACTAGTAAGACTGTTATCGATTAGTAGACAAACCCAGATGACAGATAGTTATATTCATACAACACTATTTTTTCTGGCTTAACCGGCGAAAAAGTAGCACTCCTTCGGAAAACTTTACCTCACCCGATCTTCCGCCGCTCACGCGCTTTATGATCCTTCTTCGAGTAGTTCTGCAGTTGGTATCTGCCAGGACGTGCACTTCCGAGTTCCGGTAGAAGATCAGTGAGTAGACAACTAAATGTCGTTTTAATTTTCAGGTAGATGCTTTGTTCAGCTGAACTTTTGCCAAATTCTCGTTTTACATACCTAAATCTCAGCGAAATTTAATAACTCCTCTAAAACAGCTATTTCCAAAAGTACACAGTTTTTGTACTATGAGCTATACAGCATTGAATTCCATAACTGCCATCCTCTTTCGTTTTGGGCTAGATTTGAGCGAAGGGATGATCACAAAGCATTTGATATTAAAAAAAAAAAACACACATTTTCTACAATGAGAGCTCCAATTACTTCTGCTTCCTTTAAGTCGTTTTGGGCAAATAATTTATCATTGATAAATCGATCGTGAAAAACGTTTAACATATAGTCGACAACTGTTGAATGAGAGTAGCGTCGTATGATTGCAAAATTGTATTATTCTGATTGCCTGGATTACATTGAATGCATCGGTTTACTATCACGCAAATGCCTAATCATTCAGATCCATTTGTGTCTTCAATTTCAAGGCTGGTTATTGACTCAACTAAAATGGGAATTGACGAAGCCAAATGAATTAATTGGGATATTCTTAAGAGAACTTATAAGGTCAACAGTGTTAATATGAGGATGAACATGGAAATGAATTACGAAATTCAGTAAATATGAACTGATAAAGGAAATTGCACACTTTCATACAACTTTAAGTCTTACATCAACAGACATGAGAGATGCCTTATACGATGCATTATGATACTCTATGAACAGTTCTTATTAACAATGTTTATTTCAATTACGTGGGAGAAAGCTTTGCCGATCGGATTAGAGTTGAAAGTATCGGGATAATTTGCATGTTTCAGCAGCTAATGCGAGAACTCCAATCAATTTTACAATTTACGTTTTACTAATCACCTCGTATGTGGAAATTAGCAGAGGTTGAGTTCCACATCTTACTAATCACTTTGCATATGGAAATTAGTAAAAGACATAGTAGACAAGAATAAACAGTTTCACTTGGCATGTGAAATCTGGCAAAATCACAGCAAGCATCGACACAAAAAAAGTATTATAAAAGTGCGTGGCAATTTCAAAAAGATGTCAGTTTCTCAACAGGACCGACGAGGGCATACTACAAGAGAAATTTCTTGAGCAGCTGTTCAATACACCCTTATTCGCCAGTGTGTAAAAACCAACAGTGAACCACTACATCCTTATTCACCAGTGTGTAAAAAACAACGTGCCTGGTTATTGAAAAATGTAAACATTTCTACTTCACATAAAACAGGTATATTTCTCTTTGTCACACACATGCTCAATTTCCTTAAAGCTACATGCAATTCTTTCTTTCAAATTTATAATCATTTTTTTATTTTATTTTTTCAAATGATGTCCTATTGTCGTTGGTAATCTCTTTCTATTGATCAGCTGTTCAAGAAATTTCTCTTGTAGTATGCCCTCGTCGAACAGGACTCTAAGAGGCAACACGAAGTACACACATTAGAAGCCCCCAGCAATTAATTCATCAAAAGTGCATCAACAGGTATTTGTTGAATACCTTCTAACTTTTTTTTTCAGATTTTGCGAACCTCAACATTGTATCTCGAATGATACATTACGTCGCGAAGAATCTGAACACAGATATTGGGAAATTATACTGATGTACACAGCAATGTGCAAAGATTGATACTGTTCCAATATCCCCCCCTTCACAAACAACGTCAATAGTAATTTGTGTTTCATCAAATCTAACATATATAAAAAAAAAACTACCCAATAAACTGAAAGTCGTCACAAAAACTTTGTTGTGTTTTTTCATAACGCCAACAACATAATTACATTTGTTTTCAGCATAGAAATACAACCGATGGTATTATCTAACAAAACATTTTGGTCCTTCGAAACCGGATTTGTGCGGCCCAGTTTATGTCACGCTGGATTTTATTAACAGTTAGAAAGTGACTTGAAGTTTCCAGCCAAACAATCAAAGAAGTTTCTTCTTTAAGAAACTAGTACTGTCTTCGAGAAAAAAAAAAATAATAATAATTGATCACGCAATAATTAAAGAAAAAAATGGCATCAATCGAAGAATTATGCGTTAAACAATGCGTTTTAGCAGACAAACTAGAACAATTCATCACAAATGGAGGAAAAAACTAGGTTAGAAAAAAGAACACTAAGTTTTTATGAGACGCAATTAACAAGTCTTAGAAAATTATGGGCAGATTTTGATATTAATGATACAAAGCTTAGAGAAGCTGTTATAATTTCAAAAGATACATGCACGCACGAATATGTAGAAGAAGGGACACACTCGATATTGGAGGTTAAATATATGGAATATTTAGGGGATTTATCTGAAGGTGTTCTTAAAAATTCTCCAAAGGAGAGTGCAGTAAAACCAGAAGTAATTAACTCAGTGGCAACTACAATTGTTCATACAAGTAGCAACCTCAGTCAGTTACCTCGAATTAACCTACGAATATTCAATGCCGAATATTCATCGTGGAGGTCATTTCACGACTTATAACGTGTCATTAGTGCACAACAATACACAACTACCTGCAGTACAAAAGCTCCATATCTTAAAAGGATGTCTCACAGGAGATGCAGAGCGACTGTTAAAACTTATTCCCATTACTGCAGAAGATTATGAGCCAGCTTGGGAAAAACACAATTAAAAGTACTCACAAATCCACCAAAGCTAACGATAGAAAACGCAAAGAGCATTAAGTCTCTCATGGATACAGCTGAGGAAAGTTTACAGCAATTAAAGGCATTGGAAGTAGATGTTTCAACATGGGATTATTTATTGGTACAGAAACTGCCTTTCGTAACTCTACGGCTTTGGGAAGAAGAATTGGGTGACATGCTGAAACTGCCAACGTTGGAACATTTTCAAAGATTCCTGCTAACTCGATTCAGAGTCCTAGAATCAATGTCGCAGTCTGTGAGTGCCAAGCCCCCAGTCCAGATAGCAAAGACATATCACGTAACTAACACAACCAAATGCAAAGATTTTATTAATGTGAGCATACCTCTTTTATTATTCAGAAAATGTGTAAACAACTGGGTCTCAAGGAAAGACCCACTCGCTTACAAATAACTGGGTTAAATAAAAGCAAGACAACATGGTCCAATCAAGACGTGACACTAGAATTGACATCGTACAAATACAAAGACAAAAGTGTCAAGGTGGATATGCTAGTCATACAAAAGATTACTGATCATCTGCCAAAAGTTCAAGTTCAGATAAAACAATGGGAACACTTAACCCTCACCCGCTCAGTATTTACCTGGTAAATATGCATTTCTTTTTTTTTAAATAATTTGTGTACAGAAATTTTTAAATAATTTCCTCATAGATAATGGAATATTTTTTATATATTAAACAAATATGCAAAAAGAATTAGAATTTGTCATTTGTTAATGCATGTTTTAGCCACTTTCTGGATTTTCATCCTAATACGGATTGTATTTACCTGGGTAAATACTTGGATCCTTTAGAAATTATCAATTATAAGGGTCTACTAAAATTGAATTACCATCTATTTTACATACAATTCTTGTGTTTATAAAAATATATATATAATGTAAGCTATATATGCATTTTTATATACATACATATGTATGTATGTATGTATATGAATTTCTTACTTGCTCTAACAATGAGTGCCAAAAACATCGTGTTTTCTTTTTTATGTAGTGCTGAAATCTCAAGGTAAGAACACTTTTTCTGTTGACGAAAGGAGCCATTTTTATCGGAGGATGCTTTTAGCAATCGATGATCAAAGTTTGGATGTACTTCAAGTTAGTGATGATTTGGAGGAAGTGTATATACCTAGAATTGAAAACAAAGCATCTGATGTAGAAACTTGTGATATAAAAGAATAGATTATAGATACTCAATTGGATGAGATCAGTGCAGATGAAAATTCAGACAACGAATTAGAATTGCATGATCCTGAACAATTTTTCATTGGACGAGACGGTACTAAATGGAGCAAAATCCCACCACGAATACATCGAGTTTGAGCACATAATAAGTTGCGGTCGACTCAAATAGGACCGGTATCATCAACGAAAAATATGGACCCAGTAAACATTTTTTAATTGTTAACCCATTCGAGATATCAACTGTCGCTAGACAAAACGAAAGGCACGTTAGACGTAATTTCCTTTTATGTGGTGCACCAAAATCACCCAATATATGCCATCAAAACCATTTTATCTATTGGTGGTTCAAATTTACAAAGGATAGCAACCTGGTTGCCCACGTGAAACTCTTCAAGATCAGTTTAAGCTGCAAAAATTATATCTTTCAATATTTTCGAAAATACCGCGCATTTTAGGTGAACGGCCCAAAGGATTTAGTTTCAATAAACAAAACACTGGTCGAAATATCACTAGAGACAATTTTTTACATCTTTGCCACTTGCCACTCATTTGATATCGTTGAATTTATCCCTAGTTGGCACTAACAGAAAAAATAATGCATATATCCCGCCAGAACTTGGAGCTCATAAAAGCCGTGAAATACTATTTTCATGAAATTGGGGACATTATGTTCGTTATGTTCGTACGGTCCCAAGGAAAACAAGGCAATGCTATTGATATCAACCGTGCATTACGATACATACATTTCTGGCTAAATGGATAAGCCGTCGATTATTCTCTATTATAATCAACCGAAAGTCGATTAGACATAATGGATTACATGCTGACGAAGTACACCACTAAGCGGAAAACATATCGTTGGCCATTAGCTTTATTTTTCAATTTCCTGGACATTAAAGCTTTAGCAACCTATATTTGAGAGAAAACCAGCCATCTTTCCGGCCTAACAACTCGGAAAGGCCACCTGGACGTTCTTAGAACAACTAAGTATCAACTTATGTAAGTCGCAAATCGAAAGACGTGCAAAAACATCACCGCGTGGATGATGTACGTTTTCAATTAAAATGTAATGGAGGGTGTGCTGGGTTGCACAGTATGGACGCATTCAGCCAAACTGAAGATGTGCCTGTTAACTATCTTGAAGAACGAGATGAAACTAATAGGCTTAAGGTGAAGGGGGATGCAGTATTTGCTATCGAGACGATGAGCAAAAACGAAAAACAAAGGAAGCCTCTATGCAGTTCCAAATGCCAGTGTACGCTCAACACAACATCGGTATAGTCAAATGCGAAGCCTGTTGTAAATAAAACTTTTAGTTCTTTTTATTTTCGTTTCTGTCATTTTCATGTTATATGTACCTGTTTATTACCTTAGATGAATTTCAAATACATAATTCTAAATACATATTTCATTTTTAATTCACTTTCTATAAACATTTTCAGTCAAAAATGAAGAGCATAATCTGCATATTATATATGAATCGCAGTTGTTGCACTCAGTAATATTTTTTTCTCAAATTACAGTCAACTGGCAACACTAATTTTAAATACACATCCATAAAAGATTCATCTACATATTCATTCTAAAGAAAACTAGAAGAAAGTAATTTTTTCTGAATTTATCTAAGGTTTTTATGAATTCCTTCATATAAAATATATTTATTTAAATAAAATAAAATACTGACCGTTTTAAGGTAAAAACCGAATCGAATGGCAGACCCTAATTATTGGAAGCCGGGACCAATCGACATATTACTTGGAGCACAAGTATATGCCAACATATTACTAGATGGTTTACGAAAGGATTCGAAGAAATCACCAATTGCCATCAATACATTATTTGGATGGATAATTTTCACATACAATCACATACAATCACCAGTACAGAAGGTAGAAGCATTTACAGTGATCAATCAGTCAATGGAAACGTTAAACCATCAACTTAAACAGTTTTGGGAAACTGGAGAGGTCCACAACAAACCTATAATGAAGCCAGAAAACGAAGAGTGTGAAAGAATCTTTAAAGAAACGCACCGTCGAATGAAGGATGGGCATTATCAAGTGGAACTTCCTTTTTCAAACGGAAGCACGCCTAATTTCGGTGCCTCGCGAGATTTAGCTCTAAAAAGATTCCAGCATTTGAAAGGCAAATTCATTGTTGATAAAAATTTAGAAAGCGTGTATACCAAATGTTTGGACGAATACATAATATTTGGACACATGGAGGACAAAGATCCATCAGTTAATACAAACGCCAAGGACTATTATATTCCTCATCACGCAGTTTTTAAAGACAGCACAACGACTAACCTTAGAGTTGTGTTCGACGCCTCGGCGAAAAGCCATAACGGCAAGTCACTAAACCAACAGTTACTAGTTGGGCCAACGATACAACCCAAACTATTCTCAACTCTGTTGAAATGGAGAAAATATAACGTAGCAATGACGGCAGATGTTGAAAAGATGTATAGAATGATCTCAATACATCCTAAGCATCGCGCCTTTCACAAAATTGTATGACAGAATCCACAGACAAAATTTATCCAAGACTATCAATTGGCTACAGTTACGTTTGGTACCTCATCAGCACCGTATTTAGCAATACGTACACTACAACAGCTTGCAACGGACGAAAAGAAAAATTGCCCTCTAGCGTCTAAAATTGCATTCACTGATTTCTATGTAGATGATTTGTTGACAGGAGAGGATACTGTCGAAGAAGCTAAGCAACTCCAGAAGCAATGTATCAATATGTTAAATACAGGGGGATTTAACTTAAGAAAATAGACCAGTTATAACATCAAGCTTTTAGATAAGATACCGATTGAGCATAGGGAACTAAAGACCAGTCTAAACTTCGATGAAAATGAAGTCATCAAAACCGTGGGACTTCGATGGAACCCTGCATCTGATTATTTTTCTTTCTCTATTGCACCCAGACATAAGGATAAAAGAATGACAAAGAGATCCATTCTGTCTGATGTAGCAACATTATACGATCCGTTGGGTTGGATAGCACTTGTGATCATTGTAGCGAAACTATTGATTCAAGCTTTATGGATAGCTGGATGTTCGTGGGATACGGCCGTCGAGAATAACATTGCCATCGAATGGCAGGAATTTCAAGATGAATTGAAGAATTTAGAGAAATTGAAGATACCACGATGGATAGGGACAATGAAGACATCCCCAAGTATTCAACTTCACGGATTCTGCGACGCTTCGCACGAAGCATACGCTGCTGTAGTGTATATACGCGTGCAGAATATAGACGGAAAAAGTACATCCTACATATTGATATCCAAAACCAAAGTAGCTCCAATTCGACCAATTACTGTGCCTCGACTAGAACTAAATGGAGCACTAATACTGGCTCGACTAATCAAGACAACAGTTCAAGATATGCAATTGGAAGATGTTCCAGTAATCGCTTGGTCAGATTCCATGATAACACTTCAATGGATTCATAGTCATCCATCAAAGTGGAAAACGTACGTGGCCAATAGAGTCGTTGAGATTCAAGACACAGTAGATCCAGAAAACTGGCGACATGTGCCTACAAAACACAATCCAGCCGATATCGCATCACGAGGTATAAGGACCAATGAGCTGTTAGAAAACAAGCTGTGGTGGCACGGCCCAGAGTGGGTTATAAAAGAAGAGGGGGAATGGCCAAATATCTGTATATCTACAAACCAGCTACAATTAGAGACAAAAAAAATATCCCTGGCAAACTTCCATAGTTAAATAAGCTCGGAATTCTTGACAAATTACTCATCCTTTTTAAAGTTAACACGAGTTGTAGCAATTGTCAAAATATTTATACGCAACTGTCGTGGAAACACAAATAAAAGGTATGGACAGTTATTGTCACAAGAACTGCAAGCAACACGTACTACAATTTTACAATTAGTTCAAAGAACGGCATTTCCAAAAGAGCAAGCCGCTTTTAAAACAAGAGTTGCACTATCAAACAAAAGTCACCTGATATCATTAAACCCGATTATGGACGATCATGGAATTGTAAGAGTCGGAGATCGCTTGGAACATGCCAACATTCCATACTCTAGGAAGCATCGAATCATTCTCCCAAAAGATAATTACATAACAAATATCGAGACATTACATGGCGGAGTGGGACTAACGTTAAATACCAGTCGCCACTTGTATTGGATTCTGGATGGGCGAAGAACCATTGCACGCATAATAAGTCGATGCAAAGCATGTGTAATACAACATCAAAAAACGAGAACACAATTAATGGGAAATCTTCCTGCCGCACGAGTGAACATTTCAAAACCATTTTCTCATGTAGGTGTAGATTATGCTGGACCAATAAGTCTAAAAACCTCACCACACAGAGCTGCAAAAATATACAAAGGCTATTTTTGTATATATGTTTGAATGGCTACAAAAGCCATCCATTTAGAATTAGTATCAGATTTGACAACGTTTGCGTTTATTGCGTTATTGAAGAGATTTGTTGCCAGACGGGGACTATCTACGGATATTTACTCCGACTGCGGTACAAATTTCAAAGGTGCAGAAAAAAACTGTGCATAAAGATATTGCTGTTACGTTTTAAAATAAAACACGAGGTTTGACTTAACTAGATTAAATAATAATAATTAATTATAAGCGCACATGTTGATGCTATCCACTAGATGGTTGGATTACACTGAATTCAGATTAGAGATAAGCGCTCATTGGAAACGGTGTGAACGGTAGTTGTATAGTCATGCATATTGATAAAGAATAAACAAGTATGTTGTTATGTGGGTATACTTGTATACACCGTCTAGACATATACAACATCTTCTCCCCTTTTTAATAAAGCACCTATTATGTATTTTTAGAACTTATTGGTTTCGTTACAATTCCGATTAACCTTTAAAATTTAATTCATACAGCTTAATTTAATTCATACAGCTTATTTATCGCTTCCTTAAAAATTCTGCTACCCTAAACCTTTCTGGCGGTTTCTTACTTCTAGTTGATCGTCTTAACTTAACTAATCCAGAATACTTTTTTTTTGTTTACTTATGTTCTTATTACTATGATAGGAGGATTACTTTACATTACGTTCTTCTTTTTCCAAAATATTAGGATTAATATCAGATATATAAAATTTATCGTGCAAATTTCTTTTCCTTAATTGATTTTCGTGAACAATTTCAATTAGATATGTTACTTTACTTACAACTTTCCTTATTATGCATGGAATCCATTTAACAAAATTCTTATAGTGATTTCTGTACATAATCTCCTCCCCCTCTTTAAATTTGTATTTCACATTTTCACATTTATGTTTTGGAACTATATAATTCTTTTCTTCATAATAAATTTGTTCGTTTTAATTCTTTTTCTTATTTAAAAAATCGAAAATATATAACAACAATTCAATTGGTGTCTTAGAATTTACTGTGCTTGGTGTATTCCGATATCTCAACAAAAACTTCCTAACTTTGGCTTGCAAGGTCAATCGATTATTCCCGTCCAAACAAAATTTCCTTTAAACAAATTTTGCCGTTTGCACTGCTCTTTCAGCTAACCCGTTAGATTGTGGGTGGTAAGCTGGTGACTTTAGTAATCTTATATCATGTTCTTTACAATACTTTTTTCCATGCAAAGGAATTAAATGGTGGTCCGTTATCACTAACTATAGTGTCTGGCAATCCGAATAATTGAAATATCTTTTCTACTTCGGAAACTAGTTGATTGAAATTTGTAGATTGCATTAACTTGATATCAATAAATTTACTGTAAGCGTCAACAATTATTAGGAATGTTTTTCTTGAGAAGTAGAAGAAGTCAAGGTGGATTCTTTGAAAGGGTGATTCCGCTTCAGGCCATCTTGACTGTACTGGCTTTCTGCTCACGTTTTGGCATTGTTGGCATATCGAGCAAGAGTTGACAAAATTAGTAGTATCATAATCGATTGATGGCCACCATCAAAACCCTCGAGAATACTTCACAAGCCATGAAACAGACTACCTCCCTACCACATGCGAGGCCCAACGTAGTCCTTACATTCTAAAATATTTGCAGTGTTCTTATGTAAAAGTGACAAAAGTTTGATTTGAATAGCTCCTCCGCCCTAAACTATTATTCATACAGAAAAATGGCGTTCTGTTAATCTTAAGCTTGCTTTCTTATCTTCCGAACCGTGATAAAATTTTCATACCTTTCCTAACAAAATTATTTAAAAAAAATTATCTTACCAAATGACAACGATTCCTCAAACAAAAATTTTCAGCTGAGTAATCATTGTAATGTCGCTGTGCCGTCATGACATGCCGTGGGCTGATGATATCGAATGTAGCTGCCTACAGATTCGGACTCCGGCTGCACATACACTCGTGCAATTATTACTCAGCTGAGAGGTACTGAGCGTAGAATAGTAAGGTTACTTTGTAATCGAAACTATTTTATTATTTTGTTAAGTAAGTTATATCGGAAATTCAGCCTTTGGGAAGGTAAGGAACCTAGCTTTAAATTACTGGAAGACTATTTTCCTATATGGATAGTAGTTGAGGTTCTGACATCTCTAAAGCCAATATTTGGAACTTTTCCGTAAGTATCAATATAGAACATTTTAGAAAACGGACTCCGATCGCACACATGTAGATTTCTGTTTCATGGCTTGGGAAGTATTCTCGAGGGTTTTGCCACCATACATAGGACCGCACTAACATTTTCGTTCGTGCTATACCTATGTGGCGTAACCCCCGGAATATAATACAAGCCATGAAGTCTCCGAAGGCACCGACACATTAAGAGGCCTTAACGTGCCGGGTACAGCATGCAGTAAGAGCTCACTCTCACGGCATTTTGTATACTCGTCATGGAGGAAAAAAACAAATTTAATCTTAAACAGGTCCTAAAGCCCAAAACTGTCGCTCCCACAGCAAAATGAAGTTAAAACAAATTGCAGCCAAATATGTTTTCTTTCTAGTAGTTTTAAAAAAAAAATAGCATGTAGAACAAATTTACGGAAATTATAGCGTTTGAACAAAATACAAGCAACTTTTATATGAAAAACTCCTTCAGTAAGACAAGGCAAGAAGACTGTGGATGTCGCCTGCTGACCGACCCGTTGCTCTCTTTTTTCGACTTTGTTCATGGCTTGTATCTTGCGGGGGTTACGTATGTGGCCATCATGTATAGCTTTAAGAAATCTGAGTTGAAGTGCTTTTGGGACTACTACCCGGTGCGCATAAAAAATGCAATTATTTTCTATACATAAACTGTTTCGTTTTAAAAAGTACGGCCTAATATTTTCTGTTATTTTCATAGGCCACTTCTGTTTTAGGTATGAATGGATTCTATTTAAAATGTCATCGGCTTCTGTAAATTTTGTCAGTGCTTCTAAATTTATGAAATGTTCGCTTGTGGAGTAATAATTTAGGAATGTATATTTAATATTTGAATCTTCACGTAAGGGCAGTCGCGAAAGGCAATCTACGTGACCCATATGAGATCCTTTACGAAACGCGATTTTGTAATTATATTGAGACAATATGACTGGCCATCTTTGTAGCCTAGCCATTGCCACAGCGGAAAAATTTTTATTTGGGCTAAAAATTTCTTTAAGTGCTTGGTGATCAGTGTATATTGTAAATGTTTGGTCATATAAATAATTGTGGAATTTCTTAAGTGTAAAGATGATGGCCAGAGCTTCACGGTGTAATTGAGAATTATTACGTTCTGCATTTGACAGAGTGCATGATGCAAAAAATACCGGTTTTTCTACGCCTTTAACTGAATGACATAAGATAGCACCTACTCCATCAGTAACTACTATTAAAGGTTTATCTGGGTCACACAACTCCAGAAGGTTGTTAGATACTAATAACCTTTTACTATTTACGAATGCCTCTTCACAAGGTGTGTCCCAAATGGACGAACTGTCTCTGTTCAATAGATTATATAGAGGCTGAATGACTGTTGCTAATTTTGTTAGAAATCTATTATAGTAATTAAGTAATCCTAAATATGATTGGAGCTGAACCAAATTTTGAGAAGTTGGCTCATTTGTTATCGCTTTAACTTTACTCTCATTTGGCCTTATACCATCTGCTGAAAACGTGTGCTCCAAGTAATCCACTTTGAAATTTAAAAATACACATTTTGTTAAATTAGTTCTAACGTTATGCTTTTGCAGACGTGATAAAACTTCAAATAACTTGTTCCTGCACTCTTCTTCTGATGCGCCCCCAATTACTATATCGTCAAGATAACAGTAAACATTTTTCATGCCTATTAGTATACGATCCATTACAGAATGAAAAATAGCAGGTGCACTGCTTATACCGAACACTAAACGAGTGAAGGCAAAAAGTCCCTTAAAGTAAGTCCCTTAACTAGTAACTGTTGTGATTCTTTGGTAACGGACAGTTGTTGGTAAGCCCCGGTTAAATCAATTACTGAAAAGTATTTACATCCTGCTAACCCTGCAAAAATATCTTCTACTTTTGGTAAGGGATAATATTTGGTTTCAATGCACTTATTAATCGTGACTTTACAGTCCACACAAATTCTAATGTTTCCGTCCTTTTTAGGAACTATCACAATTGAGCTTGCCCACTGGCTAGACTCAACAGGAATTAAAATTTTTTCGTTTACTAGTCTACTCAATTCTTTTTCAACTTTATCGCGGAGTTTGTATGGAACATTATACGCGGCATGAAATATTAGACTTTGATTGTCTTTTAAGACAATATCTGCTTCAAATCCCACAATTGTACTGTTTATTTCAGTAGCTGTTATCGAAGGAAATTTTGTTTGGATTTCCTTAATAATATTTTGTGATTTTGTACTTACATTGTTACACAAATTTTTCAAAGTAGTAAATTTGTTTCTCCAATCTGGGAATAATCTATCTATCCAACAACGTCCCATTAAACTACGCTCGGGTGTTTCTCCTTTAATAACGAAAAGTGGTAGCTTTAATTGTTGACAGCCAAAATTCACCATTACATCAATATATCCTAAACATTTGATTTCATTACCTGTAACAGAATGTAATTTTGTATTTGTTCTCAACAATTTATATTTAAAAAATTTAAGACGTTACTCTTTTTCACTTATGATTCACGCGGCAGCTCCGGTGTCGACTTCAATTTTTAAAATTTGATCATTGATCACCAATTCAATCTCTTGGGAATTATTGCTGTGGCCCACTTGATATATACCCTTCATGTTTACTCTAGATTTGCACATTGAAGAAATACGACCTTTTTTAATCACATGCGAAGCACTTCCATTCTCTTGCTGGACATTTAAATTGGTCGTGTTCACTACTACCGCATCTGTAACACTGTCGTTCGGGGAATTTGCGCTGTTTTTGTAATTTCTTATCTGTTGGTTTTGTGTAATTACGGAACGATTTATTAGTACTTTGGTACTGCTGATTTTTGCTTTGTACTCTGGAATCACGAATACCTTGAGTTTTGTTTACGTTGTAATTGGTATGAACGTAACTATTGAGCACTGAATGATAAGTTGCTGGATGTATCGATCTTGAAGCATTTACCGATGACTCGTAATTTAAGGCTTTTTGACAACATTGCTCGAAAGAAAGAGAATCATCACTCAAGAGAACTTGTTGAACTTTATCATTTTTAATCCTGCTATAAATCGGTCAGATAAGGCATCATCCAGAATTCTCGATTTGTAGAGAGCTACATGCGTTTCGTTTGCGCTGCAGATTTTAGACGTAGGTACAAGGAAATCACTAATATTTTCAGCATCTTCTTGAATAA
>OZ005740.1:55826210-55885528 GCA_963930735.1 Dioctria linearis
TGCTATATTTGTAGCAGAGACTGGCGTGGCAGTAAAGGGTGTTATATATTTATATAAATTTAAGGAGTAACCACTGTCAATCTGTGTACATCTCACCTTTATTTGCTTCTTATGTAATCCGGGAGGGGTTTTTTTTATGACACACTTTCTCTGCTACAACTTTTACTTTATTAAATGATCTTTCTTTAACAAACTTCTCTTTTACTTTATTAAACGACCTTTCTTTAACAAACTTCTCTTTTACATAACTTTTCTATAACAAACTTCTCTTCAAAACAACTTTTGTTTAACGAACTTCTCTTCAACACATCTTTTCTTTTTACCAACACTGTTCTGTAACCAAATTGTTCTTTTTATATACTTCCTTATGACGAAATTCTTATTTGACAAGGCTATTGTTTAACTAAAACTTTTCTTCAACAAAGAACCGAGACCGCCCGCTACCAAGTACAAAAATCAACTCAACTCTTGATCAAATTCATCGTGATCAAGAGCCATTGCTCAGGATAGAAAATGCTAAGTTGCATTTTCTTATCCTGAGAAAATTTTACTTTTTAATTCTGGACTTGTACAAACATGTCCAGAATTATTCGCGTTGAACGATGGCTTCAAAAATGTAATCTTACACTTTTTAAAACATCAGCCACCGTTTGAAATCGCGACGCGCATATACATACAATGCATTTATGCGGCGCGCGTTTCTTATCGTAAAAGCTTTTTAATAATCTGTATGTACGTATGTACATACATATTGTATTTTTCGCTGCAAATCGATCGTACTGAAGGTACGATTTGCCTTTTGATTTGTTTTTTAGTTAAATTGTTGAAATGACAAATTTTGCTGAAGGCAAAATTTGTCCTGGAAATTTTTTAAGTAAAACGACTTGGGGTGTAAGCTGAAACTTTTGTTTTTCCCAAGTCGTTTTATGGGAAAAATTTTATGAGTTGTGTGGAATGTGAAGAAAATTGCTGATGCAATTTTCTTCACCCTTTTTGGGAGATAAACTAATCATGTTTTGTGCATGATTAGTTTATTGGAATTTATGATTTTCTTTTTTAAATGCCCAACTCTAGGTTTTTCAGATATATAGGGCTTACTAATTATTTTTTGGAAAAATTTACCTATTAGGTCCTAAGGTTTTATATATCTACATATTTATACATATATGTACATATGGTACATATATGTACCTATGTTTTTATATATAACATTCCTTCCCCCCGTGAAAAAGAGAATTATTCTTTGAAGAGGAATAATTCTCGAAAAAACTGTGTGGGTGTAGATTCTGTATGGGGTGTTTATAAGTTTATAAGTTGAGATGAATTTGATATCTGCCTTAAAAATAAATAAAAAAACATTCTTGGTGCACGTAGAGTTGGTATGAGATATTGGAATGCATCTTGTACCGGCTTGGAAAAGAGAAAAAAAAAATTGTTAGGTTTGTGTACTTGTAGCTGTCTACATACATAATGCACAAATTGCAATTCGTGTCGTTTGATTAAGAAAAACTAAGATTGTGTGTTCTGAAAGGAGATGGGTAAATAAGAAATAAAAAGAAATATTTTTGCTGCCGAAATGGCGTGGGATTCACCAAGATAAGTGGCTTACACAGATAATTTTTGTTAACGTTAGGGGTTTTGCCCTTTATATGGGGCGGTTTCTGAGATTATCTTCACAGTTTTGTTAACAATGGAATTCTGCGAGGTAATCTCTCCACGTGCGCCGTATACCAGCCCCGTACCCAATTGCATGAGGGTACTGGCCATTTTCGTGCAGAGCGTGGCTCCCCGGTGGCGTGGGCTCATCCGTCTGCTGCTGCGGCGGGATGGTCGTCCAGACGTGTGCATCTGGGGTGCTCCGTCCGAGGCGGACACTTTTCATCGGGTGGAGCTATGCCTGTGGCCCCATGGTGGGAGTTCCTGGGTAGCTATGGGTGAGTTTTTAGATTCCAATAATTAATTTTCTTGTTAATTTCTCAAATCTTCTTCTAGGAGCGACTTTGGTGCTATCCGGGGAGGTCGAATGGTGTGCCTGCCCTCATTGCAGGATGCACCCCAACTACTTGGTGCACAATGTGACGACCTGGGTCGGTTCTTCCGGACCCGAATTGGGTCTCCCGGGTGCAGCACCGAGTCTCGCCTCTGAGGAGACCCGGGATGTTTCGTCCGTTCCCGCCCAGGAGAACTGGGATCTGCCTGGAGAGGGACCTAGTCATGCCCAGGAAGACTGGGATGCCTAGTGCGGACCGGCCTAGGAGTCGACCAGCCCTAAATGTATGAAGGATACTTCATGTAAGTTATTTCCAGATGAGATTCTAAAACAAATTTTTTTTTTTTCTTTTCAGGTTCGTGGATGGTCCGGGACATTTCCCAAGAGTCTCCGCTAAATTTTTGAATTCTAGTTTTAAGAGCATTTGTTTTTTTTTCTTCTAAATTTTTGGTGATTTTAAATTGTGTTAATTTTCGGCTATTAATATAATATTTGTATATTTTTTTTTTTTACTCTAATAAAGTTTTATGTACTCTATTTATTTATTTTTTGTTGTTTTGGTTGTTTTCCAGGTTTTGCTTATATTTGGGTTGGCGAAAATGGTTCAAGGGGCTCTGGGCAGGGAGTTGTGTTTTCTCGTATGTCGGTTTCTGTGATGGCGGATTATAATTTGTTGTTAGACTTATCTTATATTGGAGTCTAAATATTTACTTACTCTACGTTGCCTGATTATTTCTACGTTGTTTAAGTATCCTACGTTATTTATTTATTCTAGGTTATGTATGGAATTCTAAGGAGTTATATTTCCTTGCTACTCTATACTGGGCGTTTTTAAGAAAGTACTGTTTATTTTTGGTATTTATTCTTAATGTTTGTTAGCCGTATTAGTTTGATTTTGCTATCCTAGTTAGTGTCTTATTTGTTAACTTCTTATTCTATTTTTCTACTAATGTAAGTTGCTATCTCCTATTTATAACCTTAGTACATTACATTTCTATTTAGTCTAATTGTATGTATTTATGTCTATATCTTACTAGTTATCTAATTTTTTCTATGTAATACTTAATGTTACTAAATATTATTTACTTATTACTTTTATTATTATTATTCTTGTGTAAATAATCTTCGGTTATGTTTGTGGTTTTTAATTCTATTATCTTATGCCTTTCTTTCTTCTATTTATTACCTTATATTTTTAGCTTATTTAATTTATTATTTCTGCTTTACTAAGTACTACTTACGTTTATTAATTTTGGGTTCGTAGGTACTATTAAATAAAGTTTATTCTTATATAATATTAATTTTATCTGGTTGCTTTATTTCTTATTTGCTATAAATTATTTCAGCTTATATCTAAGACCAGTGTAGTGAAAGGGTACTAAGCCAGCAACAAAAGAATAAGACGGGGCCAACCAACGAGTACAGATCGTTTTGATTATACTATTTGTATAGATCTCGCTCTGGGGAGACTTTGAGCCCGTTTTAACTTTTCTTGGGGTGTTGCGTAAACCGGTTCCATGGGAACGTTTTCAGCTGTAGGCTGTTGTCTTCGTTTAGCTACCCATGTCATGAATGCCGGTACGATATATTTTGCTAGTGCCACTACAGATACAATTAGCAACAAGAGTCCGGTCATTGATAGGGATGTTATTGAGAGTATATGAGGAACCTTGGCCTTTGGTCCAAAGTGGATGCTGTTCACTTTGGTACAGATTTCGTCTAGAGATTTTGTATCTGGGTGGATACGTTGGTTTGTATCATATTCGAGGAGTAACGTTGGTTGTTTATCAAGGTTTTTAGGAGCGGATATCTTGGACGTATATTCTGCCAATACCTCTTGAGTTTCGTTTTTGCCTGGGAAGTAGGTTGGTTGGAAAACTTTTAGCTGATGTAGATTTTCTGCTTCGTAATACAGAGTGTGAGACCCTATTTGCAAGGAACATGGTTCGTTGATTGTCATGATTCCTTGTCCTGCGAGACGATGAGTGAGTAACTGTTGAGTACAAGTTATATGTACTATAGTGGTTTCGGTTAAGGAGTACAGCCACGAATTTGGTCTATTGAGCTTAATTATTGTATCTCTTGGGGGAATTTGAGCTCTGATGCTACACTGTGGGTGTTCGCCCAGTGGATTGAATAAAAGTTTAATAACACATTCATCTGTTTTTGTAGCCTTGGTGAGTGGTGTATTTAGCATACCAACCCACGTATCCTCATCGATTCCCTTTGAAAATTTTTTGAAAGATCTCAGGTTTTCTGGCTTCAGCAGCAGAAATTCCTGGGTCTGTATTTGACTTGCCACATGGGAAAATTCGATATTAGGTATTAATGAGTGGGCTGAATCCACCCGTATGGGAAAACATTTAATCTGTTGGATTTTCATCTTGGGGATATTAAATATGGGAAGTTTGATTCGGATAACTAATTTGTCCTGCATCAAATGTGTCTTAATATCTGCTGTTTGATACAGAACTGACAAACAGTCCTGTAGATTGGAACAAGTGGAGTGAGATTTGTGATAAATCTCTAGCAAATGATTTGGGGAAATTAAAAGTGGATGAATTTGATTATTTCTACTGGACACTATTATGTCCAGTAGAGCTTGTTGTCTAATTTCCAACTCTATCATTTGTAGTGTCAGACTAGAGACGATTTCTTGTCTTATTTGGTGGGCTGTCAACTCGTCTGTTGTGTTCCTCAGATTGTTAATCTGGTTGGTTATCTGACGCTGTCGTTCAGACAGGGAAGATAGGGGTTTCTGAATTTGTTCAAACGTGGTTTTTATTACGCTGATCTGTTGTTTTTCCAGATCAGCTAAGGTTTGAGTATTTACCTCTAATTCGCTTAGTCGGCTGTACAACTCTTTTTCGTTTCCACTATCTATGGTACCGAAAAGATAATGCATCGCATTTCCAATTCCATCGAAGATGGATCGGGGCTTGCGCGATTTGGGCACAGCTTCCCTAATAACACTGGTACGCCTATTGATATTTTCAATTAGGGCGTGTATATGTTTTGTCTGTAGCGTACAAAGGTCCTGTATAGAAGACCCATTTCCACACAATTGGTGTATGTAGTGTTCCGCTCATTCTGCTAGTCGCGTCTGATTTTCCAACTCGGCCAGATCTAACTCAGTGATGATACTCCAAGTGTCGTGGTAAACTGATAGGCTTCCAAGAATCTCAAATAGTACTCCCGTATTATTTAGGGGCGTTATAGAGCAAGGTTACTCCGCGAGGGCTCCTATTATGAGCAGGAATAGTCCGTGGAAAATGATGGACTGCATTGTTATCTAGGAGAGGATAGGATAGGGTATTAAAATGGGTTTTTATTTGACTTTGTAGCTTACATGCTATTATATATGTGTCTTTGAATTACTTAAATTATATTGACACCATGTTATTCGTAGAAAGGTTTTAGACGGTTGTTATGTACCGTGACCTCTCGTTTACGAATTTTTATTGTGGTGTTTACAGTACTAGGGATACCGGTTACCGTGTAGGGTCCTACCCAAATCTGGGAGAGCTTATGTTTACGACTCTCGCTCTTGAGTAGAACCTTGTCTTCTCTGTGAAATGTCAGGGGACGTACAGCTTTGTCATAGTAATTTTTCGAGCGTTGTTTACTCATCAGAAGGTTTTTCCGTGCCATGGCGTAAGACTTTTGAAGCTTATACCTGAGAATATGGTAGTAGCTCTCGTGGTTATACACGGGTTCGGGGTCTCGCCTTAAGTTGGACGGAACGTCCGCTGTAAAGCCGTAGAGGCAGTCCATGGGAGTTAATTTTGTCCCTTCGTGTACACTGTTGTTGTACACGAAAGCAGCGGTTCGCAGATAACTATCCCATGACCTGGGATTTTCGTCCACTATAGTTCGTAGATATTCAATCAACGGTCTATGTGCACGTTCGAGTGCTCCATTTGATTGGGGATGATAAGCTGAGGTTTGCAGCTTATTTATCCTGAGGAGTTTGCATACCTTTTTGAATAGGTCACTCAGGAAATTACTTCCCTGATCGGTGACTATTCTTTTGGGAATGCGGTAGCGCGTGACGATTTCGTCGAAGAAAATTTGCGCTACCGTTATAGCTTCCCCATTTGGTATGGCATACCAATCTACGAACTTCGTGAGGTTATCCTGAAACGTTAGTATGTATTTGTTTCCAGATTCAGTTTCCTCTAGTGGGCCGACTATATCTAAATAGATTTTATCGAATGGTTGTTCCGCTATTTCTGTAATCACCATCGGCATTTTATACTGTGGTGAGGCCTTCATGGTTTGACATTTGGCACACCGCTTAATGTGCTTTTTGATGTCACTAAGCATGTGCCTCCGCCAGTACTTTCTTCGAATCCGTTTATAGGTTTTTATCACTCCCTGATGGCCGCCAAAGAGAGAATCATGATAATCTTTTAAGATTAATTGAATCTCCTCTGGGCTTGTGGTTACTTCAGGGGGACGAGTTTCGTCTATAATTGGTGGATTGGTACTAGGTGGACTGTCACGGTCTGCGGTCTCTTCTGGATGATGAGTTTGTTCTTCTTGTTCTATTAGTTTGGCCTGGCTGTCTGGATTTGTTCCACTATCCTGAATGTTTCGTGTCTGAGCTCTTGTTACTGCATTGCATTGCAGACACTCCTTAAGGTCCGATGAGTGTTTTTCCTCCTCTATGTCCGAGTCCATTTGGTGGTGGACTATAGCTTCTACCGTGAAGGTTGTAGTGTCCTTGTCTTTGTTATTTTCCCGTGGAATGCGGCTTAAAGCGTCGGCATTCGTGTTGTACTTTCCGGGCTTATATTCAATTTTATAATTGAACTCGGAAAGTTTATGGTGAAATCTCACCAGACGGGATGTGGGGTCCTTAACATTGAAGACTCCCTTGAGTGCTTTGTGATCTGTATAGACCGTGAACTCTCGGCCTTGCAGATAACACCTGAAATTTTTAGTCGCCCAAACTATAGCCAGTAACTCTTTCTCAATCGTGGAATAGTTACGTTCGGCTTTGTTCAGGGTACGGCTGGCGTAGGCAATTGGCTGGTCACTTCCTACCTCTCCTTGAGAGAGAACTGCTCCAAGAGCCTCGCTGCTGGCGTCGGTGGTAAGGTTAAAGGGTTTTGAAAAATTGGGATATATTAAGAGTGGAGGGGAAATTAAAGCGTTCTTAATGCTTTGAAATGCCTCTTGGCATTTCTCAGTCCACTTAAACTTTACATCCTTTCGGAGTAAGTTTGTTAGGGGACGTACTGTTTTCGAAAAATCGGGTATGAATTTTCTGTAGTAATTGGCAAGGCCCAAAAATGATTGCACTTGCCTTACTGTCTTAGGGATGGGGAAAGTTTGGACGCATGCCGTTTTGCTAGGGTCAGGTAGTGCTCCTTGGTTAGAACATTTGTGTCCTAAATACACTACCTCGCGAAAACGGCTTTTAGTACCAACTACGGGCATTATGAATTCAAACGTATGCCGTTCGGGCTCAAAGGAGCCCCGGCCACATTTCAGCGTTTAATGAATTTCATATTAACTGGCCTACAAGGCCTAGAATGTTTCGTCTACTTAGATGACATCGTCATCTATGGAAAAAGTCTGGCAGACCACAACGAAAAGCTTCGAAAAGTCTTTGACAGGTTAAGAGAAAATAACCTGAAACTTCAACCTGAGAAATTGACATTGAGAAATGTCAATTTCTCAGGTTGAAGTTTCAGGTTATTTTCTCTTAACCTGTCAAAGACTTTTCGAAGCTTTTCGTTGTGGTCTGCCAGACTTTTTCCATAGATGACGATGTCATCTAAGTAGACGAAACATTCTAGGCCTTGTAGGCCAGTTAATATGAAATTCATTAAACGCTGAAATGTGGCCGGGGCTCCTTTGAGCCCGAACGGCATACGTTTGAATTCATAATGCCCGTAGTTGGTACTAAAAGCCGTTTTTGCTCGATCTTTCGGATCGACGAGTACCTGATGATAGCCATTGGCTAGGTCTAGGGTGGTGAAGTATCTTGAATGGCCCAGTTGATCAAGGATATCCTCAATCCGAGCTAGAGGGAAGGCGTCGCCAATCGTATTTCATTCAACTTGCGGAAATCAACGACGACGCGCCACCTTTTCTCACCGTCTGGTCCCGCTTTTTTGGGGACGACTAGCAGTGGTGAGTTCCATGGGCTTTTGCTGGGCTGGACAATGTCGTTGTCCAGCATTTCTCTGAGTTGCTCATTTATTACATTTCGCTGTGTCTCTGGTAACCGGTACATCTTTTGGTTAATAGGTGCTTGGTCTTGCACCAGAGGGATGTCATGGGTGATGGCATTGGTATGTGTAAGCCTGTCACCTTTTAAAAAGAATATGTCATCATATTCGTAACAGCGATTTGTTATTGAGGCTTTTTCCTCAGAATTTAAAGTTTCATCCAATACTTGCTCTAGTCTGGTGAGGCGGGGATGAATACTGGTGTCTTCTTGTTCGACATCGTTTGGGAACAGATATCGTATATGTTGTAGGTTGGCCTTCTGATCGGCGCTTATTGCCCTGTTTTTATTACTCTTAGTTCTAGACTTACTTAATGATTTTATATTATTTATTTTACCTCTTAACCTACTTGTTTTATATATGAGAGGCGCTGGGCCAGGTGGATCTGCGGGAGTTGCTAACGGCAGACCTTTTGTATGCTGCCCAGCGCCTGACGTTGGGGTTTTCATGAGGGACCCGCAAGCGTCTTGGAGCAGTTTCTTATGACTGCTTAATTGACTGGGGCTCTTATGCCCTATTTTCTTAACCTTAGATCTAATTATATTTTGATGCTCACCATCGCCGTCATTTCGACTCATGGGATTCAAAGGATGGGCTGTTGTAATATTTTTGTCTGGCTCTCGTTTGATGGGGACGACAGTGTAGTCTTTAATGGGAACCAGATTTAGGTTCACGCTGTTTAGAACTACTTGTGTACTGCGTGTGTTGAGGATTCCTATAGGGACTGCCTTTAACCCAGCTGAGAGTAAGCTGTTTGCTAAGAAGACTCCGTCATATAATTCCTTCGACAGACTGATCATTTCTTCCTGCAACTGCAACGGAACTTTGACTACGATCTGAGACCTTGCTGGGATGCACACAGGTTTATTTAAATTCTCCTGATGCTGTCCAGTCTGACAGGCCGGATCTTTGGTAATCAAGTCACCCTTATCGCGTTCTTGTAAGTCACAGCCCACTTCTTCTGACTGAGAAGCTTTGAGAACACTTCGGGTAGAAGGTGTATCCCCGTCGGGTTTAATATCTTCTACCAGTGTCTCTTGGTTGACTGTGTTTTGTGAACACGGGTTGTACGATGCGGTTTCTAATGGAACAGCAAACTCTTCTGGATTGATTTCCGTGCGAGGAAATCGCAGAAATTTGTTGGGTCCCTCAACATTACAGTTTTTAGCTAGGAAATCATTTCCTAGCAAGCCGTCGTCGGAAATACCTGGGATGTTTTTTACCACCTGAAAGTTGCAAGGTAAGTTACTTTTTAGCATGAAGTTTCCTTGGCAACTTCCTAAGGTTTTTCCGGTGCCAAAGGGGCTTTGAAGCGTTAGTTTTTTGTTGGGGTTTATTAGCTCGCGAGATTTGAGAGCTTTTTTCTTAATTATACTGATCTCAGCGCCGGTGTTCACTATTAGCTGGGCCTGACCATTTAGACTTATGTCTAGAGGAAGTCTGGCGGTGGGCACACTGAAGTCGGGCGGCTAAGAAGACCCTTTTTTATTGCTGGTAGGGTTTATAGTCGAGCCGGGGAGTTTTGGGTCGACTCTTTGTCGTTTCCCTGTTTTTTATCCTCCCATTTTTGCTTTTGTCGACATTCGTCGATCTTGTGTCCACGGCGCCCACAAAAATCACATTTTGTCTTATGTTAAACACTCTGGGGCCTTTTATATTGCTTGGGTCAGACTGTGGGGGATTGGCGATCCTCGTGTGAAACGATTTGCAGACTGTGTTTGGTTGTTTCGACAGTCCCGAATGTCATGCCCGTAACTTCTACAGTTAGTGCAGAAGGGGGTGTTTTTGCGTTTTAGACACTCCGTGTAGGTGTGTTTTGTACTTGATCCTGTGTATCCGGTTGTCTGGATTCCCTTCGTGGAAATGGCGGGCGTAGTGGTTGAGCATGAACGTATGGGGGATTAAACTGTCTGGGCTCTTGTGCTCGTGGTGATGCATACATGGGTGGCTGTGGTGCTTGATTGTAAGGTGTTCGGCCAAGAGCTCGAACTCGAAGACTTGGGTCTATTGGTGCCATTGGATATGGCTGCTGCGTTAGCGGCGTTTGGACGAAAACTGTGCCTGCTTGTAACTTTTCCATGTCTAAAGCCTTTTGTATCAGCTGCTCTAGATCATTTTCTACCAGAGTGAGGAGGTACTGGCATATGTGAGGATTGTTCACTCCACTTTTGAGGGCATTCTTGGCGAAGTCCGCCAACTGTGTCTTCACAGCTGGGGCTGCCGTTGCTCCGTACTTCAGTACCGCTGCCTCTTTGCAAAGCATCAGCAACTGCTTCACTCTTGTTGTGAAGGCAGTGAGAGTTTCCAACGGGTTTTGCCTCACAGCTGATAAGCATCGCCACGAAGTCTTGTGGGCAAGATATGTAGGAAGGCTGGTTTTTCTTCCTCACTTAAACAGTGTAAGGCCTGTTTGCAACAGCCAATAAATGTTTGTAGCTCACGACCTAGCTGTGGGGTATTTTCACCCGAAAACAGAGGAACTAGTTGTGCCGTGAGCTTGGCCACCTTTGCATAATCTACCATTGTGATTATCTTTTTATTTAAACTTTTGTAGGGTAGTCTACTGGTGCTTTGACGAGTTTCAGGACTGGTTTCTGGACTAGAATCCGTGAAGGATACTTCTAGCCAGCCACTAAGGAGATTTTCGGCGGTTGTTTGGTCACCACTAATATCACTGACACTAGTATCACTATCAGCACTTACAACTACACTGGCTGTGGTCTTATCTATACCTAAAGAACGTGAAAGCCCGGCGAATTTGATAAGCTCCTGTTTGAATCGCTCTGTTTCTTTTTTAAATTTTTCGATCTGTGTCAGCCTCTGTTCTCTGCCTTGACCTAATCTGTGGTCAAGGGCGTCGCAGTGCGTGACCGTGAGCTTATCGGATTCGCGTGCCCTCTCTAATAACTTATCTAAAAATTTATCTAGACTTACTCTAGATACAACTGTGGGCCCTGTTAAAACGGTGCCGCTTCGAAGGCGAACTCCTGATGCTTCTTGCTGTGCTGGGTCGTCTTCTTGGGCGTTTTCTGCACCTTCCCGGAGGTTTTGGAGATTTTCACCTGGGGATTTCTCTGCGTCGGATGAAGGTATGCAGTCTAATCTCGTGCCTGTCTCAGGTGCCGGTGTCGAGTTTTCTCCTGACATATGCGTCCCGCGTTGTCCAAAAGGGGGCTTCCAGCCTTCTTGGTGTATTTCCTTCCGGTTGGTCCTTGTGTGGATGCGTAGATATCGGTTGTGTTTCTTCCTTACGATGCTGCTACCGAGCTTATGGTAAAGTCCCTTGTTGGTGTTTCTTTTTCCACTCACTGGGGTGAACGCTTGCTCGCCTGGAGCAGAGGCGCCTATAGATGAGATCTACCCCGAGCGTTGGGGGTGACGTGGCCTTATAGTGTGGCTAGTGTCACAGGTTCCCCGTAGATTCGTGTAGGACCAAGGCTTTTCAAGCGTTTACGATCGTTTAACTTGATCAAGCTTCCTTGATCCTACCGGCTGCGCCAATTGTTATATAATTTCTATATCGCTCACCTGTGAAGTTGGTTCACTTCCGCTCACTAATAATCCAGTTCGGGGTTCTTGTTTCACAAAACACTCTGTTGTATTTTTCTATCTCTTCTTTAATTCTTTTTTTTTTTACAAGACGTAGCTATTCTATAATTTTCCTATTCTTAAAATACAAATCTTTATTTTAACTACACAACCGAACTTTCTTTTTATTAGATCTTTATTTTAACTACACCACCGAATATTCTTTTTATTAGATCTTTATTTTTAACTACACAACCAAATTTTCTTTTAATTAAATTTTTTTTTTTTTTTGCTACCCGACTCAAACCAACAACTCTTTTTAGAACGACCGACTTAACTCTTAAGAACCGACTCCTGCTTCCGGGCCCGAGATTGCGCCGCTTTTACGTTTAAAATTCAACTCAACTCTTGATCACATTCATCGTGATCAAGAGCCGTTGTTCTGGATAGAAAATGCTAAATTGCATTTTCTTATCCTGAGAAAATTTTACTTTTTAATTCTGGACATGTTCGAACATGTCCAGAATTATTCGCGTTGAACGATGGCTTCAAAAATGTAATCTTACACTTTTTAAAACATCAGCCACCGTTTGAAATCGCGACGCGCATATACATACAATGCATTTATGCGGCGCGCGTTTCTTATCGTAAAAGCTTTTTAATAATCTGTATGTACGTATGTACATACATATTGTATTTTTCGCTGCAAATCGTACTGAAGGTACGATTTGCCTTTTGATTTGTTTTTTAGTTAAATTGTTGAAATGACAAATTTTGCTGAAGGCAAAATTTGTCGTGGAAATTTTTTAAGTAAAACGACTTGGGGTGTAAGCTGAAACTTTTGTTTTTCCCAAGTCGTTTTATGGGAAAAATTTTATGAGTTGTGTGGAATGTGAAGAAAATTGCTGATGCAATATCAGCTAACTTTTCATACTATATCAGCTAACTTTTCAGCATTTTCTACTTCTCCCGAAAGATCCCATGCACTAATAAATGCTTGTTCTCCACTGGCTTTGTGGATCATTGAAACAACAGTCTTACTATTGCTTGATGACTATTTCCATCCATCAATTAATAACACGGACTCCTTTTCGATAGTTTTCCTGTTAGACGCGATACCATTTTCATATCTTTTATCGAGAAAGTTGAAGATAATATTTTTCTGCTGGGTATTTTATCGCGAAAAGCAGATCGAACCTTATTGATGAATTTTTTGAAATACTGTGATTCTACCACACTGCGGAAGATTGCATCCAAATATAAATCTTGCTAGTGCATCATTAATGTCATCCTCTTCTTTCAGTGACAATTTATCTATATATGCAGATATCTTTGTTTCTTTTCTCATGTAGCCAGATGAAGATGGCCTTATATTCCTTACAGATGGAGATGACGAATAGAAAGATGATGTGGATGATAACTGCATTCGGCTTACATTTAATGAAGTAAGTGGAGATACAGAAGATGTAGAGTGAGGAATTATCTCAGAAGCAACGTGCTGAGCACCTTTTTGGGACGAAATCACAACTGGTCGAATAGAGCTGTCTTCTGTTTCTGATAACATCGGCCAACTCATTTGATCTTGCTCTTGGATCTTAAATATTAAATTTCTTAATCAAAAAAAGTACTTTAAATTGATAATATTATATTAAACTTATTACAGTGTTATCTCTCAACAACGAATATATTTTGATCGCCAAGATTAACAAAGCTTTCACACACTTCATTGGCATTGTCATCTATAATAAATGCAATCGTGTCGGATCCGGCATAAATAGATACTACTTGTTGTTAACTTACACACATTCCTAAAAGTAGGTGGAAGTGCAATGATTTAGGTTTAAATATATCAGAGCTGCTGTAAGTAAGAAGAATTATTACCTATGTGCCCTTAAACAGGAAGAAGCAGTATTTGACAACTTTCTATTGCACATGGAGCATATTGCAATAAATTTTTTATTTTGTTTTTCCAAAACAAAGCCTAGTTCATTAAAAGCACTACTTTTTAGGTCTTCCACCAGGCATTTTGAATTGCACAACCTCTTTCACATTGCTGATGCAATTTTCTTCACCCTTTTTGGGAGATAAACTAATCATGTTTTGCATGATTAGTTTATTGGAATTTATGATTTATGATTTTCTTTTTTAAATGCCCAACTCTAGGTTTTTCAGATATATAGGGCTTACTAATTATTTTTTGGAAAAATTTACCAATTAGGTCCTAAGGTTTTATATGTCTACATATTATGTCTACATATGGTACATATATGTACCTATGTTTTTATACATAACAAGAGCACCCTTTAAGTCTCACGCTCATAAAAATCCAGCGCGTGAATTAGACTATATTATTAGTCGAGTCGACGCTCTGAATCGTGACCTAAGTTCGGACCCAGCGGCTGCGTAATACGTCTCCCTCTGTCCAGTCTGATGCCCAGGCTTATGTCCAGACCTTGGAGAATATCCTGAGCCGTGTCGAATCTTCCCAGCCTACGACAGAGTCCGTGGCTGAGGGCGCTGGAGGCGTCACGCTCACAGTTCCTGTGACTAGCACAGACAGTCAAGGGTCCAACCCGTTGACAGTGCTAAGCCGAAAACAGTTTTGACCACGAAAGGCTCTGCGACGGACTTACCAGGACCTAACTTGGGAAATATCCACACCAAGCCTGCCGAGTCGTAACTCGACTTTTTAATATTCGAAGAGCACAGGGCTCAAGCAGCTCCCGCTGACATACCACACACTTTTACTAACCCAATTTCGGCAAGGTCACATATTCCGTCGATCAACGATCGGTTGGAAAGTTTGAATAGAGGTCCAGTCACTGGAGTATCTCCGCTGCCGAGACAAAGTAATACGGGATCTCGTGTACCACCTTTATCCGGCTCGTACGTTTCTCCGCTTAACATTCCAACTCATACTCGACAGCCAGCAGCGAGGGATCGTAACAGCGTATCTCACAGTCCTGTCTTCCGCTGGAAGTTAAATTTTGATGGCACATCCGGCTTGGACGTGACAGAGTTCATATTTCGGGTAGAATCTCTGGCAGTACTAGAACAAGTATCCGCCTCCGAATTGTGTGCTGGGTTGCATACACTCGTTACCGGGAAAGCTGCCAACTGGTATTGGCTATATCTGCGAAATCAGCGTACGCACTTGTGGCAAGAGTTACGTTCAGCACTCATACGCGAATTCCACAGCCAGGAAACTGACTACGAAATTCGCTAGCTAGTTGAGCCAACGAGGCAAGGAGTGAACGAGTCCTTCAGTGATTTTCGTTTAGCGGTTCATGCGTTAGTGTGCAAAATGAGCGTACCGATTCCAGAAGCAGAGCTGGTGGAAATATTGGGACGTAACATGAAACCCGCCTTACAGGAGGCGTCACTCCTTTATCAGACTGATAACGTGCAAGATTTGAGGGACTTGTCTAACCGATTTGAAAAATTGTGGTCCGATATAGGCTCTCCGCGAGCGGTCACACCGCGACGGGCAGTGCATGAAATTTATTCAGATACGCCGTATTTGAATCACACTCTGTCCAGTCAAATAGACGCCATTGAAGTTCCACCGCGAGGTGATCAAAGTAATGCCCCGAGAGACATCCACTGATCTGCTATATCTCGAGTGACATGTTGGAACTGTCGACTGAAGGTTACGTCTACATCAGCTGTCCACTAGACCCACAGAGGGTCTTCTGCTATGGATGCGGTGCAGTGGGGGTTATTAAAACGCGATGCAGAGCTTGCTTGTCGGGAAACCGAGCCAAACCTTCAGGCGCTCGACAGAGGAAGCGGTTACCAACACCGAGCCCGACCGCTACCGTTAACTCCACGGCGTAGAGCTGTCAGCGATGCTGCAGCGCTTCCAAAACACAAAACTCGCGAACCCAGATTGAATTCTAAACCTGTTAACAGTATTAAAGTAAACATGTCTAACTCTTCCACTCAGACAGAGAATCCCAGGACGCAAAGCACGCCAAATTTTACCACCTACTCGGTACCCTGTCGTTCAGAAAGATATAGTTGCACCTTCTCGGATGAAAGCTCGTCAATCTCAACCTCGGATATAGAGGTTGCATCGTTTTGTGTCAGCGAATTCCCATCGGCTTCGGGGTCCAATTCCTCCAGGACTGTCCCACGCACACATAGGTACTTCAGCCTTCGTAGAGTCATAAAGCCTGCCATTGCCGAAACAGTAGTATCTGATTAAGAGGATCCTTGTGATCCTCGTACTTACGCCGATGTCTACATTCAGGGACGAAAGATACGAGTTTTATTGGATAGCGGTGCAAATGTGAGCGTGCTCGGGGCTGGAGCAGAGAGTTTCCTGAGCAAGATGGGGATTTCGTTCAACTCGATGCCGTCTTCAGTTTCGACCGCAGATGAGCGGCAGCAAAATGTCCTGGCGCACATACGGGTCCACGTAAAATATGAGAAAAAGGCGCGTATGATGAGACTGCACATAGTTCCCTCTCTTCAGAAACACCTGCACCTGGGAATCGATTTTTGGAAAGCATTCGGCTTAAGAACTCTCATGTTAAGTGATCTTCACTCCTTGCCAAAAGCCTCACCTTCTTGTTCGCAACAGCACGGTCTTTCAGAATACGACTCGCAACGTTTGCAGGAGGTGATCACCTCCTTTCCATCATTCAGTCAGCAAGGCTTGGGTGTTACCACGTTGGTAGAGCATGAGATAGACATTGGTCTGGGGAAAGCCATTAAACAGCGTTTTTATTCAGTGTCTCCGGCAGTGCAGAAATCCTTATACGATGAGCTCGACGGAATGCTGTCACTAGGAGTCATTGAGGAGAGCCAAGTCGCCACCAGACACTTTAGTTAAGAAGGCTAACGGTAAAGTGTGCCTCTGTCTGAACGCCCGAAAATTAAACTCCGTAACAGTCCCAGATGCCTTTCCGTTACCTCTTATAGATGGACTCCTCAGTAGACTCCAGGAGACAAAGTTCATCTCTGCCATAGATTTAAATGATGCATTCTGGCAGATCCCTCTCGCTGTGGGTTCAAGAGACAAAACGGCTTTCTCAGTGCCGGGTAGACCCGTATACCAGTTCAAGGTGCTTCCGTTTGGACTTTGCAATGCTCCGCAGACAATATGCAAGCTTATGTGCAAGGTCATCCCTAACCAACTGCATGACCTGAGTATCTTGACGACTTACTCATTACTTCCTCCACGTTTGACGAACACCTAAGGCTTCTGGCGGAAGTCGTATCGTTGCTTCGCCCTGCAGGCCTGACGAACAACGTGGAGAAAAGTAAGTTTTGTATGAGAGAGGTCAGATATCTTGGCTTTGTAGTTGGGGATGGGTGCTTGCGGGCTGATCCCGAAAAGGTCACTGCTATTCAGAGCTTGCCAAGGCCAACTACTTTCAAGAAAATACGTAGCTTCCTCGGAGTATGCGGCTGGTATAGAGAGGTTCATTCCACATTTCGCTACCAACGCTAGTCCTCTGACGGACCTTCTAAAGAAAAACATCAAGTTCGAGTGGAACGAACAAGCTGAACTGGCATTCCAACCGTTAAAACAGTGTCTGATGATCGCAACAGTGCTCGCGAATCCTGACTTCTCCAAGCCCTTTTTCATTCAGTGCGACGCTAGCACTACAGGGGTTGGAAGCGTCATGTTTCAGCGTTCTATGTATGGGGATGAGCATCCCATTGCTTACATCTCACAGAAGCTGAACGCTGCTCGACGCCACTACAGCATAACCGAGTTAGAGTGTCTGGCCGCCGTATTGAGTATAAAGAGGTTCAGGCCGTATGTTGAAGGACTGGAGTTCGCTGTCACTGGAGCCTCAAACTCCAGGCCTTCAAATTTCACATTGAATACCGTAAAGGTAAGGACAATGTGGTGGCTAATTCTCTTTCCAGGTCATTTGCTGACGAGGCAGCGGAACAACATACAGACGAGTTAGTTTATCCTGCGCAAGTTAGTTCGCTTGATTTGAAGTCTCCCGCATTCCATGAGAAATCGTATGTGGAGATAATCCAGCGAATCACTTCAAATCCAAGCGGTTTTCAAAACTTACGAATTAGCGGTGGTAAGGTATATATATCATTTTCGTTTCCAAAAACAACGTCTCAGAGGATCGGGTTCAGTGGAAGCTATGGGTTCCTGATAGTCTCACTGGCGATTTGGTAAAATCCGAGCATAGTCTTCCTACAGCAGCACATTTCGGTTTCGCAAATCCTTAGAGAAACTACGTCGTCAGTATTACTGGACGAGCATGGCTTCAGAAGTACGACAGTTCATAAACGCCTGCGAAACGTGTAAACTGATCAAGCCGACCAATGTTTCTTCAAGACCTCCCCTGGTCACGATACGGACTACCGAGCTGCCATGGCAACGCATCTTCTGTGATTTTTTAGGTCCGTACCAGCGTAGTCGAGGTGGTAATAGGTATATCTTCATCGTTCTGGACCACTTATCTAAGTTCGTGCTGTTGAAACAACGCCAGAGGCCACAGCCTTGCGGGTCGTCAAATTTCTTGAGCAAGAAGACTTCTTAATGTTTGGAGTTCCGGAAATGGTACATTCAGATAATGGTAGCCAGTTCATTGCAAAAATATTCGCTCAACTGTTAGACCGTTACGGGTGAAACACATCTTCTCACCAGCCTACTCTCCTCAGTCAAACGCCTCAGAGCGTGTCAACCAGTCGGTCCTGGCAGCGATTCGCGCCTATGTCGGGACGGAGCATCGGAATTGGGACGAACATCTGAGTGAGATCGGCTTCGCCATCCGCAACGTCGTGCATGAATCGTCTAAGTGCTCACCATATTTCCTGCTCTTCGGTCGACATCCGGTAACAAGCGGAGGCTCATATCAACTCCTTCGAGAATTAAGGGCCGACTCCGACGGGTCGTCGAGTATGTACCTGTCAACCAAAGGCTTCAGTTTCTGCGCGACGAAGTAAAGTTCCACCTCACAGAGGCGTATTGAAAGCACACTGCTGGTTACAACCTGCGAACGCGGGAAAGAGCCGTTGTACCTGGACAAACTGTGTATGTGCGAAATGTTGTGCAGAGTAGCGCAATCGATCGCTTTGCGGCCAAATTGGCACCTAAGTACATAAAAGCGACTGTTGGAGAACGAATCGGGCGTGTTTCGTACCGTTTGCAGAATGCTAAGGGTCTTTCAATCGGAATTTTCCATGCTCAGGATATTAAGTCTGGATCAAAATTGATTTAGATCTCGGTAGCCCTAAGAAGGCATCCGGCAAGCTTCACTTGTGAACTACAGGTTATCGCAAACCCTATTACTACTTCCTCAGTAGTGGGTGATAAACCTCTTTTATTGTGTTACTAACCCATCCTGGGTCAGCCTTCAGCTGAAGGATTTTACTTTCCTGTTTTTCTTCATTCTTCTTCCTAGTGCGCGTTTCCGAGCGGCGGTCTGTGCGGATGAAGTTTCAGCGGAGGGTAGTTTTTTTTTCCATAGTATATTATCTCTAAACTATCAAGTTTAGATGGTCTCAGTCTTTGTTACTAACCCCTTCTGGGTTAGCCTTCATCTGAAGGATTCTACGTTCCTGTCCTTTCTTCAATTTTCGTACCCTCTTGCCGCATCCCGCGGGATTTCCGTCGTCCTGAGTGAGTTGACAGATGAATTCTATCTGTTACGAAGCGATTTCCTCTCTTGGGATTGGGGGATTTCGGGGTGTCGAAGTCGTAGTCTCGAGCCGAACATTCCCGTACCTAATAACTCAATCGCTGCACCTCTTCCTGGTCAGTTCATTTGGCGAGGTGAGTTGGTAGACGACGTCTATCGGTAGATCAGTCCTCCCTCGTTCAAGACGAATTGGGAACTTAGATCTCAACAACACAGGGTCTAGTCTATGCACGGCTTGAGACTCTTGTGGGTCGTCCCCACGTTGGGCGCGGCTCCAAAGATGTCATTCATAGTTCACCTCTCAGGCAAACCCTTTTTTCTGTTTTTTCTTCTCTTTCTTTTCCTTTCCCTCTTTTCTCTCCCTTCCCCGTTATGCCCGGCTTGCGAATAATGTGGGTCGTCCCCACGTTGGGCGCGGCTGCAAAGCTGTGTTTCATAGTCCACCTCCCGAGTCAACCTTCCGGTGTTTGTTTTGTTTCTTCCCTTTCTCTCTTCCCCCCCCCCCCCCTTCCTCGTTTTGCCCGGAATTGGACTCTATTCTCGGTGGGTCGTCCCCACGCTGTAGCGTATACCCCTATACGCCACTTTTGTTTGCCTTTGGATAAAACAGTCATTTTCTAGAAGTAGCCCTATACTACTTCTCCACATTACAAATTCCTGAAAAAAGAAAGAAAATTTTTAAATATCTTCTAGAAGTAGCCCTGTGCTACTTCTCCACATTATAAATTCCTGTAAAGTTAAAATTTAGATATTTTTTCGAGAAGTAGCTCTATGCTACTTCTCCATAGTACAAGAATTCCTGGAAAAAAACATATCTATACATACCCGCATACAAGTCCAGGTCTAAAAGAAACAACAACAACAGCAGAATATTTTCAGTCGAAAAATTCTAAAATGTGCAAAATGAGCAGAAAATACAATTTTTCGTTTAAAACTTAGCGCAAGTCAACCACATGAAAGCGACGAAAACGGCAATTCGCCTAGCTGTAACAGATCGCATGATGCCATCATGCAATGTGTTGCAGCAGGCTTGAATAAAGAACAAAAAAATTCTGAGAAGAAAAAGGCGCTCGCTTGCCAATGCCTTTCTAATAGTGAACTGAAAGAAAAAAATTTTATTAATGTTGCACATTCATAAATTGTGTTAATTAGAATATTTACCTGTGCGACAGTGATTTTCCTAAAGATCTTTCTACTGGGGAACTGAAAGAAAATTTTAGTATTAATGCTGCGCATTTATAAGTTTTAGTATTTCAAATATTTACCTGTGCGACGGTGATTTTTCACATATATCTTTCTAATAGTAACTGAAAGAAAATGTTGGTAGTAATGTTGCGCATTGATAAATATTATTAATTCGAATACTTACCTGTGCGACAGGGATTTCTCATATAGATATTTCTAATAGTGAACTGAAAGAAAAATTTGGTATTAGTGCTGCGCATTCATAAGTTTTAGTATTTGAAATATTCACCTGTGCGACAGTTATTTTTAACATAGATCTTTCTAATAGTGAACTGAAAGAAAATGTTGGTATTAATGTTGCGCATTCATAAATTTTATTAGTTGGAATAATTACGTGTACGACAGTGATTTATCCTATAGATCTTTCTAATAGTGAACTGATAGCAAATGTTGGTATTAATGTTGCGCATTCATACATTTTATTAATTGGAATAATTACCTGTGCGACAGTGATTTTTTTGTAGATCTTCCTATTAGTGAACTGAAACGAAAATTTTGAGTGATTCATTCTGTGCAGTCGTAATTTGTATTAATTAGAATATTTACCTGCGACAGTGATTTCCATATAGATCTTTCGATTGGTGAACTGAAAAGTAAATTTTGGTTTATTAATGCTGTGCCCTCATAATGTGTATTAAATGCGATATTTACCTGTGCGACATTGATTTTCCTAAAGATCCTTCTACTGGTGAACTGAAAGAAATTTTAGTATTAATGCTGTGCACATATAATTTGCATTATTTGAAATATTTACCTGTGCGACGGTGAGTCTTATAAACCATAGTAGTGGCGAACCTTAGCGAAAATTTGAGAAAAAGTTTCCTTGCACGTAACAAAGAACATTTTGAAAATTTTTCCTGCGTGACGGCAAGGTGGATTTATACCGGCGAGGAAGTATCCCTCTGGCAGAAACTACGGCAAAACATTTCGCTCTTACATATCCGAAGGAGCAGGGAAGCGAGGAGGTGAACTCAGACTTCAACGTAGTCCTGAAGCAGCTAGCAGATAGTTGGAAAACCAGTGTCCAACCCTTTTGGTAAAGGATGAAACCCCGAATATGAGTAAATCAGGTGTTATGTAAGTCCATAGCGGACCACAAGGTTAGTTCAAATTTGCTCTAAGTATTATCATTTGCTTCGTGTTCTTTCGTTCTTAATTTTACAGTGTTAAAATCATTTAGTGTACATCTAAGGTTAGGCGTCGATCACAGGGTTCGATAAGTCACATAATAGGAAAGCGCTTATTAGGGCTAGTTGTAAGGATTTTGATCTAGATTGAGATTAACCGGAGAGTTTGTTTCCTTTAGTTTTTATATATATACCATGTGAATCTTTGTGTGATCGGGGATTCCTCCCTCATAAGCGATACATAAGCATAGACAACCGCAATAAATAAATTATTTTGATTTGGACTTGATGAAATTTTGAGTTCCTTGATACGTCTTCCTTCTTCTTTTGGGTGATTTAGTTTGGTCACCTTTGGCCGCCCTTCTACAAGTTGCTTTCTTCTTTTGTTTACAGATTGGTAACGGATTCAGCACGATGGAGTGAGTAGTTCCATAAAGGGGATGGTCGCGGACAGGAGGGAGGTCGTTTCCGCACACACACGGCAATAGATGTAAACCACGCTCTGATGGGGCTGAGCATTTTGATACGGCTTTGGAGGCTTAGCCAGGGCGGATGGGAGCGATCGGGGCCATTATTACCCAAAGCCGGGGTCTCAACAACATAGGAGACCCCTCTCAGCTCTCTCACTCTCTCTTAATCGTTCATCTGAAAACTCTCCGCGTGAATGAGTACTTGTTCGGCGTTGCTGAGGTCTTCTGTTCCTTTTTTTTTGTCTTTCAGCTTAATTAAATAAATTTTCTTACTTCCAGGCTTTAGGTTCCACCAGGAGGAGGAAGTCTTCGTAGATCTTGTTTTTTTTTTGTCTGTCCGTCCATCTGCAGTCACACATACCAGCTCTTTTCTTTCCCGTCCGTTCGTCTGTCTGGTCAATGTACGTATTTGTGTACAGCTTAACAAGCATCAAGGAATGTGGGTGGCAAGAACCGCCCCAAGCCGGCTGATCGCTAGCGGCATATTTGCTGTGCAGCCACCCACGCTAATCCCGCGATGATTTTGTAGCAAAGAGGTGTCGGATGCGGTATGTATCTACATCCAGGTACAAGTCGATAAAGGTAGATCTGTCGGCTGACAACCTCTTCGCTACAATTTATTGACCTAGAGGCTAAACTTTTGTCATACAGACTACGTAGAAGAATTTTTAGAAACACTTTTTACCGGACTAGGTGGTTGTTTTTTTTCATGTATTTAATAATCTGATTTGAGTCGTAAAAGTAATAAGTGTTTCTAAAAGTTATTCTATTCCATCTGACGGATTCTAAAAATGTGAAGTTTGAGTCCATCTTTGAGGAAGATCAAAAACATACAGACTACGTTCAAATTCAGCCCATTTAAATCTTATGAAATAGAACTAAGTTAGCTTAAGTAAGCAATTAACTTTTCGGCCAGAGCTTAGTTTTCGTTAAGATAAATTTAAAAGTAGAATCTAATTTTATATTCTGAACACGTAGAAATTAATAATGGATGAGTGCCATCCGCTTCACAAAATTGTTGCAATGTTAACTGATTCTCCGAAAATATGGACCATTAAAAAGGAATTTACCTCCAAGAATAACGAAATATATTTATTTCACAGAACATTGTGCCATTCATCTCCTTTAATAAGGACTATTATAATTTGCTTTCGCATGGGATTTTTAACAAAAGCAGCACGTGCGAAATAAATGAACATATTCATGTGAAAAATCATTCTCTGCTGCTTCAACGTAAAAAAAAGCATACCAGCGCAAAGAATAAATCTCGAAATGTGCTAAAAACGTGTGAACAAGTGCCGAATGCTTCCTTTCAAAAGGCCCTCACTATGGTAATCCTGATTACTTTTTAAGTACCTATCATCGTTGAATAAAATATTTTTGTAAGCATGAAAGAATGTCGGAATAATAAATATTCATTTTTCTGCATTTCCCTATAATTTCATTTCTTAAGTACGTACTCGTAAAGAAAAGGAAAAACCTCCTACAACGTTTACAAGATAAATCTCATGTTTCCTTTATATACCAAACTGCGACATAAGGAAGAGGGATCACGTTTTCGACTGAATCTCTAAAGCAGATGTTCAAATAAAGTAACTGTATGCACGCGCAAAAAAATTTTCCTTATTTTCGATTAAATTAAAATAATTTACTGAACGTAAGAATGCTGTAAAAGCTGCGTCATATTTCCATTGACAGGACCGGTTCTCCTTGTCCTATATCTATAAACATGGAAACGTTAAGTTAAAACAGCTTGGAAACGGGAAGCTTCAAAATTATTACCTTTAATATTTTCCAAAATGATTGGAATTACTGCATATTTGATTTTCTAGAAACTTAACAATAATTAAAAAATGTGTACTATCATTCCATGGAAAAATAACTGTATCTATAATTACGAGAAAAATGGGAACTATGTCCTCGGACAAATTGTTCTGGTGTGATGCAACTCGCGTGACCTGTGTTAAGTATGTTGCAAAACATGTAAACAAAAGCAGTCACCCACTGTTCGAGTGTTAATATTATTGTGTCACATTTATTGTGATTAACTTTACTTAGGAATGACTTATGATTTCAGGTCAATCGATTATTGCAATTATGCTGAATGTGCATTCTTGCCTCCTTAATTGGTTTTTTTATCGTTAAATTTTATTGCGTAATAACATCACATGAGTGCAAATCCATAGTTTCATTATTTATGTCGCTTGTGTTTTCGAGTACAGGCGTGCTAGATCCACTTGCAATCAACTTCACAAAACATCAACCATTTCTTCAAAGGCAGCACAATTGCGAGATTTTCTAGAACAAAAAACAAAAAACTTCGTATACGATTTCATTATCTAGGGTATAAAAATATAAACAATAGCAAAGGCATCAATAAGTATCTACTGGACTTGTTTTTAGCTCCACTCAGTTCAATCGGTAAAAAAGTGAATAAATTTGATCCGCTTTAACTAGTTGTGATATCTAATCGATTAAAAACTGCCCAGGTAATAACTAGTGAAATTATGCATCACAACTGAACTGATTTCGATTGAAATTTTAAATTTAAATCGACTAAAAAGTTAATCGGCAGTCCCAATTTAAAATGTAATCAATTAACATATCAGACAATTGCCATGTTAATATATTTTTAATAAATTTTTTTTAAGTTAAACTTTTTTGTGTCGATATTTAGCCCAATTACAGGTGTTGGCAATCGGCTTCGTGACTATGTTGTGTAGCATTGAGGACCGGACGTATTTCATGCTTCTTTCCGCCCTTCATAAACAATTAAATACAGTCATAAAACTCAGCCAGTTATGCAAATTCTATGTATATTTCATAGTTTCACGAATTTGAAATGTTTGTTTGATTATTTCAAATTAGGCTGGTGTTAAAACGGATGGAGAAGGCTAAAACGGAAAAATTAATAACAGGCAAGGACCAGACGGAAAATTAGTTAAGATTATAATTCAGAGAAAAAACAAAAATTAAATACTAGATAAGGTATAATTGCGAAATAGAAGGGGGGGGGGGGGGGGGGGGGTGTTAAGGAGTTGAAAGTGGATTCTTGCGATTTTCGGCTAAATGTGACTTCCTAGCGGAAAGCGGAAATATTCTTCGAAAAAGTTGTTGATAATAAAAATATCTAAAACTTTCATATAAGGCATTTTTCAACATATCCCTCAATTTTTCGATAAAATAGCGGAAAACCGATTTTTCAGTTTTTTATTTTTCTCTGTCGTAAAATTAATTCAAATTACATGAAATTTTGTGAAAGTATACCTTTTCTGCATTGAATAAGTACATTTTTTCGGAATTTAGGAAACATCTAGTTTCCAATATATTTACAATTTCGAAAAAAAAACAGAACCAAAACCTTCCACGGAAAACTTTATTGGTGTTTTTGTCGATTTAAATGTTCTATCGGGCTTATTCGTTGAAATGTCTACTTTAAAATGGGCTTGATATGTGGATGGTATATTTTTGAAGAAAATTGAAAAAAAAAAACCAAAAAAATGACTTCGGATCACCAATCTTTCAATTTTTTATTATGATTGTCAATTTGTTTTCATTATTTACCTAAATAATGGATTAATTTTCAAGGACAGAATTTACTTTAATATAATATTACTAAAGCTGAACCAATTTAATTGAAGATAGTGGCGGAAATCATCCTGAAACTTTAGTTTTTCATGGCAATGCACCGTACCGTGTTGAAAGTCGTAGGCTAGAGTTAAGACTCGCTGGCCCAGTGTGCAATTTTATTAGCTTATATTTTACTATTTTTTCACTAAATAAATAGTATAACGATTAGTAATAAAATAATTTGAATATGTAATTATTAAGTAGAACAATCAATTTATTGTTATTTTTTTATAGAAATATAAATTTTTTTTTTTTGTTCTTCATCAATAAAATTTTCAAATTCCTCGATTTCTACTCTCATCAGTAATCTCTTCCAAATCATTTACGTCTTCAAATATTTCTAAGGCCCTCCGCACACGGAGCAACTCAAAAAATATTGTAAAGTGATGAAAAATTTATTTTAAGTTTCCAACTAGTAACTTGTGCGTCGCCGCCTATGAATTTCAATGCAAGTCCGCTCACGGCGCTACTAGTTGGTAATCAATTTACAACGCGTTTGCGATTAGTTCCTTTCACCTTTGTGTTTTTTTCTGTTAATTATAACCTTACCTAAATTTTCCTGTTGGTCTTTGTCTGTTATTAAATTGTCCTTTTAAAAAAAAGTTTTGGCACCAGTCTAAATTAGTGACCTGGCAACTCATTTCCATTTTTCTCCAAAATCTTATTAATAATATACAAGGAAGGTGCCTCCAAAGCATGTACACTTACCTTCCCATGATAATTAACATGATTACAAGAATATTGTGTTGTACCTATGTGTATGTCATTTCATTAATTCAAAAACTTTATCTCCTTTTGTCAATTGCTGAGCTGCGAAGTGGAAAGATCTCTAAACCATTAACATGGAACATGTTTTTAACATAATGTAAGTTTAGGATAACATTCCGAACACGAGTGACGCATTTGCCCATTGAATTTCATTACGTGAGTGTGCAACTAAATCGTGAATAATGTAAAATATCTGCTAAGGTTGTATTGTTGGAAAACTTATATAATACCTGCTGTTCTCACAGCCTAGGGTAATCCGCGAAGGAGCATGTACATATCTAGCAAAGTATGGGCTTTTAAACAATAACACGACTCGGGGGGTTAAAATAATACCGATTTCGATGGGACCATTTCAGTGTTGCACTTTTTCTGGCAGAGGAACACTGAAGCCCGTAGAACACTTTCTGTCATATTCATTGTATTTGTGTACACACGTATTATATACACGCAACTGTGACATTCCGTTGCCATTTGTTTGGAAATTATGCGGCTTAGTGCTTTTCATAATTTAAGGATAATATGTTTTTAAGAAATGTGATAGAAAGAATTGATTGTAGCATATTGCAAATTAATTTAACTAAAATGGATGTGAAAGATTATTCGCTATATGTGGATAAAAATGGCAGCTTCTCTGCGACGGGGAAGTTATTATAATTGAGCACAAAATAAGTAAATAACACCAAATATATTTGTATACAAAAATAATATAAGAAAATATTTATTTCAGCTGGAGATTTGGTAGAGGTGAAGTATGCGCCTGTAGCGGAGCATCTCGATGTAGAGGAAGCCTCGCCAATTTAATCCAAGAAATTTCATTCAATAATGTAAGTGACCAAGTCTCAAGAAGGAGAAGCGGTTATCCTCGATGAAAAAAAACTTATGGAGCTACCGCAGAAAAAGGACGCTGATACAAATGCGGAGCATCCACCAGTCAACTTGGAAGAAAACGGTATTTCAAAATTTTTATAATTATTTAGAATAGGGTCATTTCGCTTCATCCAAGCAACATTTGTTTAATTTTCCTTGACGAGACACTCTCGCCGCTATGAACAAATGTTTTATTTGTAACACTCATCAAAAGATAGCTGGCTCATCAGCGTTATGGATTTGATTCAATCCGTCTCAGTTATTTCCTTAACCAGGTTTTCCATGAAAAGATCTGTTACTGTGGATAATTGGATACCTCTTTGCTAGCAATTTTTTAATAAACGGACGCTATGACGTGTTTTAGAGACACGCTTTCTCATAGTACGGGTGTGGAACCAAGGAAGTCAATATACAACTTTCAGTCTTCTTTTCAACGCTCCATGCACACATGACACAAGTCTCCATGTTGTTTCTTTAAAAATTTTCCCTATTAATTATAATCAATTGGAGTAGTAAACTTCAACTTTTTTTTTTTTTTTGCTTTTCAGGTATCAAAAAGAAACTTGATTTTTGGACGGACGGCGCGACCAAACTTCTAGAGCTGTACAGAGTAAATTTCGGACAAGATATTTAAAACGCAAAAAGTAATGTTCTAATTCATCTATAATAAAATTGCAGCTGGCGATGGCCGAAGATTTACGCCGCTTCAAGTTGAGAATCGATTTAAAACAGTTTTGAAGCAGAAAAAAGCTGCTAAAAGAAATAATAAAAAAAGTGGCGCTACGAGAATGACGATGGCGTACGATAAGGAAATGGAAAGTATTGTTGGAATGGATGATTCCATTCTACCAGAAGTTGGTATCCAAGAGCACATCTTCGCCTGAAACTGTGGATATCAAGTCAGTTTCATCTGAAATATCCCTTGTGCCCTTCAGCGCCCGTCGGATAACCAGAATAAGTCCTCGGGAAAAATTGCTGAAGAAATACATGGATTTTAGAAGGGAAATAGATTCTGAAAACTAAAACGTACGGACCAGGCAATGGCTAAGTTAGACCGACTAAGCGACACATTTTCAGACGTTAAAAAAAAATGTATGTTGGAAGAGATAAGTAAGAAACTTGGTAATGCCCCGTAATGCACTTTTATTTATCTTTAATAAGGTTATGACAATTTTAATTTTTTTTAAATATTAAGTTTTGCTTTCTTTCCCTTCTTTTTTTTTAACTTTTTAGTTTTTAAACTTCAAGTTTAGCATTATTAGCATATTAGTAATATACTTAATCTTCATTCATCAGAGGCTTTCTTGGCACAGTTTAGTTGAACTCCACTCCTTTCACCTCGTAACTATCCCAATTTTTAAGAATGCTTCTAAATAAATGCATTCCTGAGGTAAAGAAAAAATGTCATAATTTTAAATTAGATAAGAGAAAAAGTGGATTTTTCAAATAAAGTAAGAAACAAAAATGTGATATTTTGAAATTATATAAGGAAAAAAAGTGATATTTGCAAATGTTTTTAATTAGAATATATATGAACAATTCTTATGGAAATATATTAAGAAATATCTGCAATTCTATTTCTTTTAAGTTTACCCAATCTGCGAAGTTCCGCTTCCCTTTGATTTTGTGCTTCCATATTTATGTTGCTTTCCGGTTCACTTATGCTGCTGTTTTCCAAAAAGTTATCAGCTACATATAAATTATTATAAATTCGCACATCGTTTCAACTTCAAAAAAGTCCAAGCGAAGTAACTGCCTGAAGCGTTGTTTTAAAAGCCCGAAACCGTTCTCAATCTTCACCCTTGTTTGGCAATGTTTTAGATTGTAATTTCCTTGAAATTGTGCAAGATTGCCATAATCTTTATATGGGGTTAACAAATATTCCCGCAAAGGATATGCCGCATCCCATCTTCTCCACAAATTGCTGGAATTTTCTTGCTAATAAAAGATAGCTCGTAAATTCAGGAATCAAGTATTTTGCTGGGAGACCCAATTAATACATTGGTGAACCTCTTTTCACTATCACAGATGCCTTGCAGGGTTATGGGTAATTGATCATGCCGATTAACTTACGTGGATCGTATTTTATGCGCTGATTTTCTGATGGAAATATTGCTTCCATCTATACATCCTAAGACATTTTTCATTCCCGAAATCTGTAATAAAACGGCATTTAAACACATACACAAATTTGTGTAGCTTACCGCAGTGCAAATGAGCATTAGATAAAGTGGTGAAGCACTGCAGAAAATTAATTCTTAAAAGTAAGCAATACTGAACCTTTTTAAACTCTATGTTGTTCTTCTGCAGTAGTAGGAAACCGAATATGATTTTTTGATATCTCGAAGAAAAACTCTAAAATTGAATTCAAATGTCTATGCATTGTAGAAAGTGATATGTGGAATAAATTGGCGACCTCACGGTAAGTTGTTTTATTACCAGCAAACCTATATATACAATATTTGTTAATTTTAACACTTGTAATTAATAAGCATCATCATCGCCCATCACAAAGCTTTAATTAATTCCCTACTAAGTGGAAAATACACAATATATGCTGTCGTATATGATTCAAAGAAAAATCAGCTCCGAGCTCAGAGCAAATTGTTCTCCCGAACTAAACAATACTGAATCTAGTAGATCTAGTGATGTCAGTACATCTCAAACTGTTTATATGCATATAATAGGACTGTATTGTAGTTAAGTGCTAAAGTTTATATTACGCCGGGAGTAAATGTACTCTTTAAATTTGAGTGTCGAATAGGTGCTTTAAATGCAAATTGCAGTAGTTGTCAACGTTGTTAACATAAAAGTTCCTTGTACTGCAGTTGGACATATATGTAAGTCCAATCGAGTTCTCTACCTACTTTTAAGAAGTTATTCCGATATGTAATAGTCTCAAAACAAAGATACTTTGACTTCGAACTTCTTATAAATTTCATAGGAAGCTACCACTAAGCCTGCCAAACATGCATAATGCTATACAAACTATAAAAATGAAAACATTTGTGCTGTTGCAGATATTAATCCTTTTCCACCAAACACTTTTTGTTTTAAATACTCCAATCTCTCATATTCCTCTACAAGTAGTGCGGCAATCTCCTTTGAAACTCGAAAGTTTTCTTTGAACTAAAATGTCACTTTTATTGAATAATTCAGTAATGCTTTAATAAATTACCTCTGCAGCTGAATATTTGTCAACCACCTCAATCACAAAGTTCTCTACTATGTTTTTATTTGCTGGTGCATCAATTATCATATCCAAAACAGTTTCGTCTTCACTATCCTATTCGTCTTCAGATTCAGATGAACAAAATAAGCTACTGGGAAAAATGGAACTGCTCGTCATACCATAACACCGTAACGTAATTTGTTATTGCTATATAAAAAAATCCTTCTTATATATTATACAATTTAGTACACTTTATAAAAATTACCCAAATAAAATCTTTCATAGTATTTAACTCAAAGTTTTCACAAATAACTCCTTTTATTGCAAGATGACAGATAACTTTGACAGAGCTGATGGCAGTTCAACTTGAATATGTATTTGTAACACCGACAAACTATCCGGTGCAAAGTAGGGGAAGTGAGTGCAAAACTCGGGTTGCACTTGTGCTATAAAAATTGTCTCATCCAACATTTTCAGTGTTGCACTGCTGGAAAAAGTGCAATACTGGTGTTGCACTGAAGTCCCATCGAAATCGCCATAAGATAAGGGCCTTCGGGGAAATGATTTCTCGAGTACTTAAACGGAATGGCTTTAGTGTAATTTTCTGATTTTATAATGTTTCATATCAGAAGATGCTGATGCCTTTGAGTAGGTTTGTTTTGATAAACTTAAACTTATGCAAGGTTCATGATAGAACTTTATCCATTCATTAAATTAAAATGTTCATTTTTGAAGCAATATTCTGTATGGATGTGTATAATCCAAGAAGTGGGAGCTTCTTTTAAAAGAAAGAAGCTTCGACCTATGAGATACTCAACTTTCAGATGGTATTCAACATTTTACTGAAAAGTACGTACAGAAAATGATGGCTATTGTCTCGAATTTTGTTTTGTCCTTTATTGAGCACTATTTTAATTAAGGAAGGGAAAATGAAAACTCTGGAGGGTATAAAAGATGTGGTAAAACCGTCCTACAAACGGCCTGGATGAATAGACAGTAATGAAAGTATTTTAGGATGATGTGATAGTTCTTTCTCAAGGACAAAACAAAGCATTGTATTCAAGTTTTTGTTAACGACATCCGCGTTATTTTAGTTTTCAAAGATTTGTTTGAGATGATGGCTAGATGTTGTCTACTTAGTGATCTGGTTCTTTTCAAATAACAGATACACATTTGCGGAATTTATGCTCGGCAATGATATGCTCTCATTGAAGAATCTAAAGAGAGAGTCTGCTCAGAGCAACACGCTATAGTGACTCAAGTCGATTTTTGTGTTCAGAGCAGCCAAAATGTAACTTTTTTCCCCTCGCAGAAAAATGTGTTCAGAGCGGACACTATAGTCACTATTGAAGTCAATTTTCTTGATAGCACTTGCGACTGGAAACCAAAATAGTCACTTTCGTGTTTGAATGTGTGAATTGTCAAAGAGCATGTAAAATTAAAATTAAATAAGTGATTAAAAATAAAATGGATGTAAAGAGGAAAATAATTTATTGCTGTTTATAGTTTTATTTATTGAAGTCTCAAATTGCGGGCAAAACAAAAAACTGAGTTTGTTTGCTGAACGTTGGGCGAAACGCGTCGTTTTGTTTAAAAAAACACGAATAAATATCTTTGGAACAGCACAAGTGTTTTTATTCAAATGGCTTTCCAAAAAAATAAGATTACTCTAACCTGAGACAACTTACGTCTAGATGTGCACAACCTCACAAAAACGCGATCAAACTAAAACGAGCTAATGGGCTCTACACATTCTCTCTCTCCTGCTGTATTATGCCATATGAATTCTTCGCAATGTTAGCTTGCTTTGGTTGAAAAAAAGTTAAAGAGCTTTCAAAAAGTTTCCGGCCTTATATCGAGATTTTCTTATCTAGTTGCAAGTTGTCTCAGCTGTAACTATGCAAAATTGGATTATATTTCATTGATGACCTCGTTCGATGCGATCTTTTCTCCGCCCGGGGTATTTTGTTATGGTTGGTAACGACGATAGTTTCTGTGGAAAAGTGTGGATGTGGGAGGAGGTCGTATGTAATGTAATGTTAAGAGTAGGGGCGATTAGACCTCCAGGACCTTGCGGACACCGCGAGCATAGTTGGTCTATTGTGCCTTCCCCTAAAGTGGTTAGGCAAAATCGAGTGTTTTAACGACCTCGATTATAGCTTTTGAAGTTAGATTGGAGACATTATCTGGAGAGATAATTGTTCTTCTAGTGATTTGCAGTTTTAGACCTGCAAGTGCTGGCCACTCACATATGACGTGAATCGAGCTTTCGTCATCCTCTTCGCATAGTCGACACGGTTCACTGGAATTGCCTATCTTCTTCAGGAAGTGACGGAATGGGTCATGACCAGTGACTGCGTTAGCAATTATTCTGAGCGACTGTCTGCTAAGTCCAATAAGTTGGCGCATGGCAATGAGAGGGGTTGAAGAATTTCTTCGCCTGCCTCATACCGGGCGAGCTACGCCAAAGGTGATCCAGTTGCCTGTTTTCCCACCTAAACAGATCCCCCTTAAATTGGCATAATGGTAGGCCAAATGTCGGGCAGGGATAGTTCCACATCTGGACCAACCACCCCAGCGCCTGTTTTCCCGTCCTTCCGGGATCCGTCAGTATAACAGACATGTGTCCGTTGCGGAAGCTTGAGTCCTCTGTCAAGTACCTGGCTTCTTTCATTTATGGTAACCTTGTAACCTCTTTCAAAAGAAAGTCTCTTGGCCTTAGTATCTATTGGACCGGTTTTTTTTAAATTTTCTGTTTATACTGAAACACTCGTACTACTGGTACAATAATGTCACACAATAGGAAGAGACAAGCTGAGTTTAAGGATGATCGCTCCTGGGTAGCTCATATTAACACACCAGCGCTCTCTAACATCTGGCAAGCAATATAAATTCAGTTTGACAATAAGTGATGGTGATAGATTGAAAAAAAATAATAGTAAAGCATACCAGCAAACTCTCATTAAAAAATTTAAGCAATGCTTGTAATAAGTTCTCTCATTTGAGTCATCTTTAGATGGTCTAAACTATAAGTACCACAAAGTACAGATGTAGGACCTTGTTATTTTCATTCCTTGTATACATATATTATATAACTTTGGACAGTGAATGAGTAGCTTAGATTATCACATTATTACCTATGTTGATGATGAGATGATGGTAATTTTCTCAAAGAAGATCTGGTCTGATATACAAATAATAACGAAATCCGGATTTACAAGGAGACATGCACAGTTTAAAAAACAACAAGTTTTAAGTATTGTTCAATCAAAATGCATAAGCAAAGTAATGACGCAAAGAAAAGCGGAGAAATCTGTAACGAAAGCAGCGGGTAGCTAGGTATCAGGATGCCATTTCAGAAATTGTGGGGGCAGTAAGTGAACCGCCGGATGATGAGGAAGCGTACACTGCCTTCAGAAAAAGCGTTGAGCTCTGATTGAAGCAATTACCTAAATTAAATTCAGCGGAAGCGATGTTGGATTTGGAGAGCGTTATGCTGAAGTACACCAGGAGAGCTTGCACTTCAACGCCAATTGAAATATTATCGGATAATATTATTAGACCGGCATCTGTGAGCACCGATGGCATTAGTCTATCATCAAGTAACCTGAATGCCAGGTCCTCCACTCCAGGAGCGTATAGCATGGGAAATTCGACGAGTACAAAAAGCAGGGATATTTTGCTAACAGCTTCAAGTGACGCAGATATAGATATAACCACGTCCAGTTATAAAAAATAAACATTCAATAAAAAATTAAGCAAATATCAATATATGTGTAAAAATTTATTTTCGTTAAATAATACAACACGTGATTATGGTGCCCTATTTATTATCTCCCACTGATATGAAACATCTCCTTCCGTAACTAATTACGCTGATAAATCAACCCTTATTTTACATGCATATTTGTACGGATTTCAAAAATGTTGTGGGTCCAACCCAGTAATAGTATTGGGTAAAGTATCCATAGCGTACTTTTCATGGCCTGGTAGCGGCGTGTTTGTAATATCAACACTCTCTTCTATAGGCCGGTGAAAAATTTTAAAATGACTGGCTAGCCGCCCGAAGGCCATTTCAATTGTCATTCGGCCTCGGCTCAGTCAGAACTTCAGCACTTCCTCTCGCACACTTAAACTGTTATTTCTGATAAGACCCTTCATAAGATGTTTATCTAGCCCGAAAATATCGTCTCCAGTGAAAAAGTTTGGCGTTTTCAGAATTTGTCCGGAAAGCTGCTCCATAGGTGGGATGTGTAATTGATTCGACTTTAGGGAGTTATAAATTGGCTTACTTTTATAAATCACATTATCAAAGGCTCGTCCATTTCCACCGACCTAAATATAAATGAACTTGCTATGCGCGTTGACAATTGCAAAGAGAACTATACTGAATTATAAAAATCGCGTCCATTGCTCCCAAAGTATGAGGGAAATCCCATATATTATTAAAATCGTTGGCAATTTTCAACCATTCGCGTTCAGTTTCTGGCATTTGAAAGGTATTTAAATGAAATGTACCATGAATTTAAGTTTTGATTAAACTGATAATTACCACTAATTGTATTGTTTGGAGTGCTTCGTATATAGCACACAATACCTCTAGAATGAACCAACTTGTAGTTTCTCGTGAGACACGTGTCAAGTTTTGCAACTAACGATAAGAATGTCCGGTGGCAACATAACGAAAAGTTATAGCAAGGCGAACCCTTGCAGAAATTGCATATTTCATCCGTGTATCTTGTTTCTTAATTTCTGGATCAACCGAAAACATAAAAAAATATACAGAACAGTAGAAAGAATGTTTTAAAGCACCTACCAAAGCAAACATTTCTTCAAATTTTGCAATTATCATGCGGCAGAAGTTTCGGTAATTTACCCCCCCCCCCACAACAGATCTTTAAGAAGATGTTGTAACGAAGTCACTAATTTGAAACAGAATTACATTATTTTTACCCGCCACTGGGTTATTTAACTTAAGTTCAAGTAACCACGCCACTGGGGCATGTCAATAAGCTACCATAGTCACAGGCTGCATGATCAGCACGCCAGCACATGTACTAGTCAAGTACAAGAAAAGCTTTTCAAAAGAGCTTGAGAGCTCTTTTATACTTACGCCAGTAGAAGCATCGGGCGCTCAGCCACTGAGAAGCTCTGAACCCCGGCTATATAAAGCACACCATTCGCCCACAGAAATCAGTCTGGTCAGCGAGCTCGACGAGTTAGGTGATCAGACAATTTTACTGGGTTACTAGTGAAGCGTGAAATTCCCGCACTAGTGAAAACCTAGCACGCCGTGTGAGTAATCCCCGTACATTTTCTTAATAATTACTTGGTACGTCGTGTGATTATTCCCCGTACCATCCGTCCTAATCCGTTGTATTAATGTAGCGTGATCTATTCCGCATTAACATTTTCCTGGTACGTCGTGTGATTCTTCCCCGTACCATCCGTCCTAATCCGTTGTGTTAATGTAGCGTGAACTATCCCGCCTTAACATTTCCCTGGTACCATCCGTCCTCATCCGTTGTGTTAATGTTAGCGTGAACTATCCCTCCTTAATATTTCCCTGGTACGTCGTGCGAGAAATCCCCGTACCATCCGTCCTCATCCGTTGTGTTAAAGTTAGCGTGAACTATCCCGCCTTAACATTTCCCTGATACGCCGTGTGAGAAATCCCAGTACCATCCGTTGTATCCCCCACCCAAGTGTATTAGAACTTAAACATAGGTACGTCGTGTGAGAAATCCCCGTACCTCTCCCGAAAGCAGCGAAGTCCGTGTGAAATATACCGCCTCCGCAAGTATTCTCTTGATACACCACCGCGTCTCACTCTCAGGTTATTATAGTGTTAAGTTCAGAATTATTATCATAGTGGTAAGCCGTGTGAAGTTCCCTTACCACTACCTAGTTTTCAGTATAAGATAAATAGATCTAGGGTGTATATTGAATTTGTAAGAACTAGGTGCTTACCTTACCTTACCACAACATAGTCTCTAGTATAGGCGATAAATAGAATTAGATTAAGTTAGCTATGTAGGCTATTTTGTTAAATAAAGAATTATTTTCATTTGTATGGTAACTAAAGGAGTTCATTTTTAAGAAACCCTGGTCCGACGAGCTATTCGCAGCCATCCCTACGAAACTCCGTTACAAAGTTCTTCAATGTTATAATTTTCTCTTTTCGCGAGAAAGGGCTTCACCGACAATAGGATGGGCCTTACCACTGACACAGTATATATCATACAGTAGCCCAGCTCTGTAAAAGTAGGATGCTTCTATAATGTGCCTATACTTTCTCTTTCAACAGGTTTTAACTAACACACTAGTCAATTTTTAATACAAAGGCTCCGATGTAAATCGAAAGTGAAGAAAGAGAACTGATTTCATTCTTAAACTTGTACTAGAAGGAAAGAGGCAACATGACAAGCAACTGTAGAAGAAAAAACAAGTGACAGCTCGAGCTCAACATATGTCAAAATAAAATGACAAAACTTTGAAATTTTAAGGAACAATTGTAATATATGCAATCTTTAATTAAACATTAGTGGTTTCTTATTTTATAATATAAAAATTTGCTTTCATTCGGTTTTAATTGTAATAATAGTTATTCCTTAGGAAGTGTTTAATATTTTCTTCGAAATAAAATAAGGTCAAAGTTCTGTCGTGTTCAGGGATACAGAATTAATTTAGAATAGAAGAGAATAAATATATTTTTAAAATTAAAGTTTTGACTGGTGGTTAGGTAAAAATCTATTGGTAGCTTGTATAATATAAACATAGTTGCCTTAGTTTTCTATTTACTTGCTAATATGTATCATCGATCCATATAAAAAACATTGTGTAGTAATATATGCCAAGCAAATTTTAAGTTTTTAAATCGTTATAGGTATATATGGCTCTTGTGGCATAACTGGAGCTTTGAAGAAGTTACCACAATTGTGGGTGGATGCCCCAGGATATTTTGTGATTTACTGCCCTTTAAAATTTGACGCAATTAATTGGATGTCAACGATACAAAAGTATAAAAACAGTAACTTATTACAAAATTTTATTATTATTGTTTTAAATATTCTTTATTTTTAGTGTGCTCTGGCTACAGTAGAAAATGCTTCAAAGGATGCCAAGAAGGGAGCTTTCCGAAGGTGTTTCCCATCCCGAAAAATCAGGAAATGTATTAGCATTTGCAATTTAAATTCAACTTAAAATTGAAAATTTTTTTATTACAAACATTACAAACCCTGGCGTAAGCGCCACGTAATAAGTACATAGATGTATTATAGTAGGTCTAAAAAGTACAAAAGTGGTTGATTAAGTTTAGTATACCTAAGTAGCAGGTAACATAGCGATTCTTTAATTAGCATTCCAGTGAGTTAAAGTAATTCAGCATGCAAACTAGAAAGACATAGAAACTATTAACAAAGCTAGGTACAAATTATTACAAATTAAGCCTGCTCAGGAAAGGCTTGCTTAACGACTAACATAAAAGAAGTGAGGGGCTAGAAGGGTTTTGGTAAGCAGTATCCGGATGTTGGGTGGTAGTTTGTAAGACACAGCATACAACGAGCCAAGTCCACCATAGACTCTGCCACATATTAATTTAATTTGTGACCCGCAGTTGAGGTGTGGGTCTATCAGCAACCCCAGATTTTTGACGAGATTTGCTGAAATGGGGACTACCAACTTTGCAAGATCAGAGGAGGAACCTGGCTGGATGAAGCGAGAGCCCTAGAGCATGATGAATAGAATATAGCTTGCGATTTGACCGCATTAATGTTAAGTTTGTCAAACACCAACGAGAAATGTTATCCAAGCTGACATTGAGTAAATTTATTAGTATCGACTGACGATGCAATATGAATTTAGAGAATAGAATAGAATAGAATAGAATAGATGAATATTTATTAAAGACCCCAGCTTCACATTCAAAGTCAAAGTATTTTATTGAGGCTTTTTTAATTATTGTATATGAGTATACTATGTATACTATGTATACTATGCACAGTACATTCATATGAATATACTATGTCTGAAGCATGAACTATGTATGTTTCAATTTTGAAGACTACCTGATTCAAATATGTGAATGTGAAAGAAATATTTTTCATATGGAATTGACTACAAAGCAAAAATTCTTGAAATTTTATGAATATACTGTGGCATATGTATATGAGAAATTTGGGCATCCTTTATAACTAGCACTAGCACTAGGGTGACCACTAGCTTGGCAATTGGTATATTTACGAGACTTTCTTTTTTCTAGTAGTTATAATACAGTTTTTTGGGTCTTGTTTCGTGATGTTGTGCCTGGTAGTAGAAGCATCTGGCTATGTCTTTGATGATGTCTTCTCCCAATTTATCCTATTCAAGAGAATATAACTACTATGTAATGTTTATTAATTTTTTATGTTTTTATGTAATTTGCTGTTGCTGGGTATTGTATTCGACGAGGTTAGAATTTATAGTATTATTGATTGCTGCTTGTTATCCATTTCTGGTAGTTTTTGTCCACTTCAGTATTTGGCATTTGGCTTATATATTCCGGAAATAAATTCAAACTAGCTTTATATATGAAATAGATGACTCTTTGTTTGTAAAATAACATTTTACTCTTTTGTGCCAATACAACCGTGTCCGTATCGTTGCTTTTTCTTGTTGGGCGGCTACCAGACTATGAAGCCAAAAGCCACATTTAGCCGAAAACTATATATACATACTCTTCTTTGACTTTTTCGTTTCGTTAATTTCTAGAGCGTTCTTATGGCTGAACATGATCAAGAGAGAAGATCTCAAAAAGATTTGGGATCATCTGGGCTCAACATTCATTTGCGAAAAGCATTTCCCAAATCATATGCGCACCCCAAAGAGAAATCTTCGAAGAATTGCTATTCCAGACGCAGATGAGGTATTTTTTCAATCTATTGCTTCTAATTTGATTATGTGTGGGTTGGTCAGGTATGGCTAGTGACCCTTCATAAATTAAGCATTATGGTCATTCCACATTTTATTCAATTTTTTTTTTATTTATTATTTCAAATTTTATTTAAGATGAAATCAAGTGAAGTTTATAACCTAGATGTAATCTGTAGGATATAGATACTACAGTTTTTAGTAAGTTTCTCATTTTGTTTGTAACGTATAGAAAAAATGCTGGTAGAGTAAAATGGATTGGAGACCCACACATAATATTAAAAGTTGTTTTGATTTTTGCATGTTCGTCTGTCTGTCCGTCCTCACGATAACTCGAGAACTCGTTTACTTAGAGAGCTGAAATTTTGTACACAGCGTTTTCTTAAAAATAATAAATACAATTTAAAAAGTGGACCAAATCGGGCATTCCCTTCCTGGTGTTGTCCTTGATTTTTCACTTTATTTCACTCATCTAGTCTATTGGTCTAAGACCAACTATAACATTTTACCTCGTTATCTTATATTATTTCTAATTTTATTTAACCCAGGCGACTCGAACACACGGACACATGCACACGTGGCGCGACCTCCCCTTCACCGCTCATCCCCTATGCAAGCATTCGGTTATATCGGTTGTTATTACACTATCGCCGTAAAGCCTTACAGCATTTCATGAAATGACTAAAAATTTCAGACACTTCGCGTAAAAAGTCATTAAGCGCAAACTGTTGGACTATCTGTCTACATTTCATGAAGTGTTGAGTTACATTAAGTGCCTCTACCACATACATACATAACCTGGCTTGATATCACGGCGTTAGAACCTGAGAGGAATTTTGTGTATTTCAGATTCGAGCTTTCTTGTTATTGTTCTTTCGACTTTTTCTTCGCCCGAAATTGAGTAAACCCCATTGCCAATGTCTTCATGACCGTACTTCAACTCCCTATATAAACTCCTATACCCGCGGTTTTTATTTTAATACTGATTGCTAAGTAGCTCGTATATGCGTGATGATGTTTGTTGACAAAGCAAAAGCTTTTACAATACATCTAAAAATGAGGTCTCTTTGATCAATTTTATGTTCCGGATGATGAATCGCACCGTGGAGCAAAATACCAACAATGAAGTTACTTGGCCATTGCATTATTTACTTACGGCTGCAGATGCCGTCTCTTTTAAACCTAACCTCCTAATCTTGGTGCCCCCGTTTCATCTAATCTTAAATGGTGGATAGGCCTCTTGGGGAAACCAGCCATCGGAAAACATGGTTAACGCGTCTTAAGCAGTACCTCATAAGGTTGCGAGGAAATCTGCAATATATGTGAATGTATGTCTATAATCCAAGGACAAAAAAAAGTTAAATATGAATAAATAATTAATAATTAATTTTATTTTTGTCCAGCATACAAAGGAAAAGATTTAAAATATTTTCCGGAGTTGTGGATAGAAGTACACGCTGCCTTTAGTGTTTTTGTGCGACAAAAATGTTTTAAATCATTCGTTTATTGTGTAATTGGGAATTTTTATAAAAAATATTGACAATTTTGAGATATATAAATGTTATAAATTAAAAAAATAAAATAAAAGTGTGTGACGTAACGGGACTTTTTCTTTACTGAAATTTTTAATTTCCTGCCATGCTGTGCTATCCATAATAGGGTATCCCCTGAGCTTGGCTTAGCAATTTCGAACTCCAGGCCGATCATCTCTTTTTTGTCATCAGAATAGAACGACCTCACGGCTATAACTCCGGGCCACTTTGTAATTGGGGAGCCGCTCAACAACTTGACCAACCCAAATTCAAAACCTTTAAAAGTACAGAGTACAGGTACCTAATACTGCTCCATCAACAGATCACGATACAAGAATCGTGGCCCCCTTACACTGAAAAAAATTTAAGCTAAATTTACTATATTTTATATATTCCCCAACCTATGTGGATAGGACATTTGGGGACAGTGGTGATATATATGAAATTTTACATTATACCATAACTACTGGATTTACTATTCTTTTTAGTAAAATGTTCAATAAAATTTGAGATAATATATAACACCTTATGGTATGATTCTTGTCTGTATATAGAATTTTTTTTTTATAAATGCATAGCTATAGGAGTTGTTAGCTATAGTTCCATATATATGTCCTTCTGCTATACAGGTTTTGCAATTATGATTATATTTCAACATTAAAATGCTTATGTATTTAGCTATTATAGCCATTATCTATAATGAAAGGAACTCTTTTTTAATGCTGTATTATCATCACACTCTGACTGAAACCGCTATATATATGACTACAGCTCATATATGTGGACCTTTTCCTAATAGCTGTTTCACAAATCTCTGTAGCTAAAACTGCTATAATTTATATGTTTATGTAGAGATCATATAATATGTATGCTTATGTATTTAGCTATTATAGCCATTATCTATAATGAAATTAACTCTTTTTTAATGCTGTATTATCATCACACTCTGACTAAAACCGCTATATATATGACTACAGCTCATATATGTGGACCTTTTCCTTATAGCTGTTTCACAAATCTCTGTAGCTAAAACTGCTATAATTTATATTTTTATGTAAAGATCATATAATATGTATGCTAATTTATTTAGCTATTAATGCTATTATCTATAATGAAAGGAACTATTTTTTAATGCTGTCTTATCATCACACTCTCACTAAAATCGCTATATATATGACTATAGCTCATATATGAGGACCTTTTCCTTATAGATGTCTCATATGTAGCTAAAACTGCTATAATTTATATGACTATGTAAATCTCATATAATATGAGGACCTTAATATTACAGCATTCGAACCAATCTATTTGGCTTTTACTGCAATAATATTTGACTCCAGCTTATATAGCATATATATGTATTATGCTATATTCCAACACATCCTATAGGTAGATATATGATTTTTTTAGGAATCCTGCCCTTCAATTAAATATGAGTGCACATGCACATATACGACAATTCATTGCAGAAAGAAAATCCCAATTTATGAGAACATCGTATGAAGAAGTAGCGAAGCTTGTTTCCGCCTAGCAGTTCAATAGAGCAAGACATGATAGTACTCATAATGTAATGTACATATTATATGCTACGCACACTCTATATATGCCAAGTCCACTTTCTTATCCTACAATTGCAATAAAAATATTATAAAAAGATATTTACGAAAAGATAAGTTATTCAAAATCATAAGAAAAACATTTATTAATTTGACAATGTCTATGGACATCAAAATACTCTGTTTTAAGAACATTACTAGCCAAAAATACTTCTTTAGATTCAGTAACACAGACGAATTCGACCAAAAGAAAAGTTGGATAATCTTCGTCGTGTCCACTTTGTATTACAGAATTTATTTTGATCTTTTTGTTATTTATTTTACACCAATTATAGCATGTTGTGATATTAGTTATGTTCTGCATCGAATTTTTGTAGGTAAATAAGCTAGGATAAACATTTTTTCCGAATTTAATTAAAAGTTGAAATTTAGGCTTTGATGTAACAAAAGCTTCTCGTAATTGATACCTTTCGCATATTGTGTGGCAAATATTTCTTCGGAAGGTTGTGGAATGAGCTATATCTTTCAAAACCCGATGTTTTGACTCAAATCGCATAGACCACAAATGAACTAATGGGCCAATTTTCTCCATTATGTGAGGATAATGGGTAATAAAATAATGCTTGGGCTTAAGTGTCATTTGAAAAATATTAATGAACTCTTCATGATGCTCTGTAATCAAAGATCTTAAAAGTAAAATGCTAGATATATCGATTGATTCTAACATAACAATATCTAAAATTTTTATTAATAACAAAATAAGATTCCATTTCGGATGACGTTCAGGAATCCAATCGGATATTAATAATGGAACATACATGAAAAACCAAAGCATTTCCGATGATGAATACCTCAACTTGATGTTTTTCAAATGTTCTGGAGAAATTTCTTGAGGTTTATTAATGCCATCTATTTGACCGAAGTCAAAACTATATATTCTTCTGTTAAGCTGTTGTAATGTGAAAAATTTATCATCGTAAATGAAAGTTTTGATGATTAGAGAAAGTTCGTAATTCACAATTCCTTCAAGCATATCGTGCATTATATCAACAGAGTAATTTTCTGTAACATGAAAATTTGTAAGATGATTAATAATGCATTCACTAATTATACCTGTCTCGCTTACATCATTTGTATTTAGATCATTACGATAGTTTATTTTATTTCTTAACAACTCTACATCTTCCTCGTGCCTTGTTTGGCAACGTTTCTATGCATTTTACAAAACCTACAATAAAAATTCGCAACAAAGCATTCGGTGAAACCTAAGGTAGCATTAACACCTTTATTATCACCCAAACAAACGCATAAAGAAAAATACACTGTTTTCCTAGGACTTTGATGCCTACTGTTTCAAGAAATTTTAGCTTATCTAGGACAGGTTGAAATACTCGCGTACCGCACAATTTTCTATCAATACTATTAACAAGCATAGCCAAAAATATATACTCTAATTGTTAACTATGCGAAGGTGGAACGCAAGGACATGAATAATATTAAGCTCCTATATTTTGTAAGCCACCTCTTGAGCCAAGAACATTATTGGTTTCAAATTCATCATAATATATGAATAAAGGAAGAACGATATCGTCTTTTGAATAACAAGATATTTTATTTTTCCAAAAATTTGTTTGGTTTATGTTGCCTATAGAGAAATTATTATTTTCCAATTTACTCTTATGTTGCAGTATTGCTTCGAGCACATTTTTCCCTTGCAAGAAAGATAAAAGCGTATTTCTAATAGAAATAAAACTAGCTTTTACGTCTATTGTCTTAAAATACACTTCATTATTATTTCTAACTTGGTCGAACCTCTCCCCTATGCATACTGAATAAAGAGAAATATACAGTGATTGATCTTCCAAAAACTTAATTCTTTTATGTTCTGTAAGAATATTGGTATATGATTGCCGCAATATATCAAAGATCTGAGCAATATCAAATTCAAAAGATGTATTATTTTCCTTAGGGCATTTTTTGAAACAGTCAATAATTAATTTTTCGGCTATTTTAAATATATCACTTTGGGCATATGATGCAAATAATACCACTGTTTCTTGAATATGTTTCCGACAAAATTGCTCCTTTCTGTAAAGCTGTGTTATTAATTCTAAGTTTTCTGAATTTATAATTTCATGTAATAAATTTAAGTTACAAGTATTGATATCATAGACATTGCCTGTATAGTTCACGTTATCAAATTTTTCGTTTTCAGTTAACGAAATTTCAAAATTAGCATTTATATTGGATTGATTTACAAAAGTATCTTCAACGTTGTGTTGCTTACTTTTAGCATTTCTTATTTTTGAATGATTTCTAATGTGCTTACGATATGAGTTAATCTTGTCAAATATTCTACTATCTTTACATAAGTTACAAATAAAAATAGGTTCGTGCTTGTGAAGCAAATTTATATGATTATATCATTAAGGGAATGTAATTGCTATTTACATTTAAAACAAGTAAAATTCATTATTTCAGAAAAACAATTATGAATTAATAATAAAATAAAAAATATGTATTACATGTAATAAATCAATTATATAAGTAAAGTAAACATTATGCTTACTATTTTGAAAAACTTAGAATAGGTAATTCAGCCAACCCACAATTGTTCAATGTAGCTTGTAGCCGTTATTGTGTAAGATCTGTGATCAAAGAATTGACTGACGTAAATGTTTTATCCCATGGCGTATTTATTCCGTAAATTAATTTTTGTATAAATAGCCATACGGGCTCACTGTCATCCGGATATTTGGCGTGAAGATCATTTGTTATTTTGAAACATGCATCTACGGCTTTCAAAGGTTCCTCAAAATCATAAATTATTTCATCCACCAAGCCAAATGATCTCTTTATTGAATCTGTGGGTTAATAGATCAGATATCAAATATTTTCAAAATTTAAGAAGTACAAATATATAAACATACCATAATTCTCACCAACGAAAAACACTATTGGCTGAAAGTGTTTCTGCTTTTTCTGCAGTTGAATTTTAATCTCTTGTCGATCCTCAAGCAAATAACATGAGTACTATAAGAAAGAATATAAGAAATATTTCTGTTTCTATTTGTTTTTTTTTTGTAGCGTAACTGTAGCGAGATGTAGAAACGAATTTAAAGCCTCTTCCTTTGAGAGCTTCGTTCGCCTTTTTTCAGTTATAGATTTCTTTTTATAACAGACCGAAGGCAAAAAATGTACTATGAGGAGCAAACCGGCCAATGGATTATTCTTACTTAAAGCTTTTAATGTTTTTTTCAGAGGCAAATGAAATAATTTTTTTATTAATAACTTTCCAAGACGTTAAGAATTTTGTAGACGTCTCTAGATAGATGAAATCAAAATCTTCAAAAAGTAGCTCAACACCGAACGATCTTTTCAAAAATGCAAACGTGTTGAAATAACTTGTGATTGACATATTACTTTAACTTTTTTAAATGTCGATTCTATGCATTCTCGTATCGATCCAGCTTTGTCTAATAAGCTCGCAATCATCAACATGACTTTTAAGATATTCAAGTTTTTCTTTCAAAGATTCATCACTTATGCCTTCTGGTTTATCAGTCGTTGTTTTTAGTTCACTATTCAAATTTAATCTTATCTTTCTTTTAATGTAGCTATAAGCTTCCCAAGGTTTACCAGCAGCAAGTCTTTTAGTAAATTTATTATAAGGTATATAGTATAAAAGCGCTTCTTCTTTTGGAAATGGGTCAACAATCTGTTGTCGAAGCTCTAAAAACCGATCTGTCGCAATTTTTATTTCACTTCCTTGATAATTACCGATTTCTTTATGAATTATCGTAGTGGCCAGTATATTTCTATGTTTGGTTTCTAACTTTTATTTTTCTCATAAAAATTCCGAATCATGTATCCATTTGGACATTTTAAGTATTCTTCAACACATTTTCTTCAGATTCAATAAAATTAGAATCAAATTGAGAACTTGCTGCGAAGATGAAGGTTGAATACATTGAAGAAATTTGCTTTCTTGAGAAAAGGATATATTTGGATCTGAGCATGAAGAACCAGGATAAGTTTTATCAATTACTTGGGGTTCAATAAATTGTAACCAATTATCTTATATTTCAATATCCGTCCTTTCAAAAATTAGGTAACTTACGCTTGATAAATTATTGTCAAAGTATTATTACTTATATTTAAAAGGACGCAGTCATCAAAATTATCATTTTCAAATAAAGTGTCATTAATAGGGGTATGCACACCAGTTGACTGAGATGATGAAATACTCGGAGTCTACAAAAGGTAATTCGTGTTTTCATTAAAATACGGAAGAAGAATACTTTGGTTGATGTATATTATACTCCTTACAAGTTGAACTCTTCTTGACATTTTTTCCAAAATAGTTGTCTCGGTCCTAGTTTTGGAATGAGTTCCTTTAATGCTTCGTATTGTAAAGCTTTGAAGCATTCTATATCAAATTCTTCCTCTGTAAGAACAGATACCGAAATTAATTTTATTTCATTTATGCCAATTCTTCAAAGAGACCGATGAGGATTATCTAAAAGATTATAACTAACAATGTAGAGTACATAATTCTATTAAATAGCTTATAAAAATTTTAGTCTTCAATTCTAAATGTTTGCAAATGAGCGCCATTGATAATTATTGTTTGGCTATGTAATAATAAACGATATGAAGTAGGTATTCAACATGCTAGATTCGGTGAATTTACTGAAAAAGCGAAGAAACAGCAATGCGACACAATATATTTATGAACATTATGTAGATATTTATTTGAATCGTGAATGTGAAACACAGGTGGATCGAATTTTTTGTTTTTACATCCATTTCATAGTACTAGGCATGGTCGCTTTATAGTTATAATCTATTGAGTACTGCATAAAGTGGTTACAATATTCGGATTACAAAATTATGCTGATAGAGGATGAAGAAATTGGAATGTACAGTGAGTGAAAATTACACAGAAAAACAAACGGGAAAAATTAAAAACATGTGTAATTTAGAAGAATGCACTAAAAAACATTGAAACCTCGAAAGATTCCAAAATAAATTTAATGCAAATAATTGCGTTGAAAAACACTGCACGTTATGACATAACTGTTTGCGAACGTGGGGGATAATCTCTTTTAGATTCCTTATAATAATTATACGATGGTCTGTGCATATACCTCGAATACAAACATCAGCTTTTCATAAAATTGATCAATTTCTTCAATTTCCTCTCACTGTATAATATTAGAAAACCCGTAAATAAAACATTTAATGACATGGCAGCCATGAAATCAAAATAATACCGCATAGCAACTCCTCGCATAATAAATCTAGTAAAAATATTAATGAATTATCTAATACTCACCAAGAAATTTTTCAATTAAATTGGAAATGCCCAACGTGATAGGATCTCTTTGATATAATTGTTGTCTTCCATTGTAGTTAATGAAAAAAAAGCACTTTCTAAACAATTACAGTAAAACACTACACTCAGGACAGTAACGTTAATTTGGAAATTGCCAGTGAGCTAAATGTTAGGTACAAACTGTACCACTGATCGACTTCGAATGAAATTGTCTAAGTAATTATCAAAAAAAAAAATAGTGTAGCTGTTCTTTTTTGTATATGGATATTGACTATAAACTATATCAGACCGGTTTTAAAAACTACCCGACACGTGCGCTTCTTATGATTTAGAAATAAGCTGTGGTTTCTCTTCTTATACTGTATGCCTTGGGTATTCTTAACCAAAATAATTTTGAATACAAATATGCGTACATCAAATATACTATATACAAGTGAAGAGCTCAAATACATTAATAAAATATCCAATGCATTATACGAAAATGGAAGCTAGAAAATATAGTAACTTCTCCCAGGAAATATAGTAAGCAGTTTGAATATATTTTTAATGAAATAAAGCTATATAACCATAGGACATCGCATTAAGTATATGGCTGAAATTGCAATATCTTAAATTTCATATACTCATATGAACTTTCATCATAATTTTAAGCTTTGTTTCTTATAGTTTTGCTATTTACAATATATTTTGTAGCGCTATTTCATATATTCAGTGGGCTATAGAAGCATAGTAAATCTGGCCAACTAACTTTTTTTCAGTGTACTACGTTGTTAATCATTACAGCTGTATCGATACAAGAACCGCATACAGCGTCGTCAATAAGAAGAAACAGAGAAAATTTAACTCCTCGGGATCGTCCTTCGCCATTGGTTTGTGGACTTACAAAATGATTCACTTAAAATAAATATTTTATTCAAAATAGAATATACGGGAAAAATCGTCAAATTCATCAATGTATTCTTATGGATGACAGTGATGACTATATAATCCTCTAGAAGTTAAATTTACGTTTTAGAAAGCTTTCTATATGCAACAATGTGTTACTGGTATCTGTACACGACACGGTTGTAAATATACAAGGAGTTTGTAAAAGGAATTTGAGTAATTTTTGACTGAACCTGTAACTCGGTAAGTAATGGTTTTTGAAAATATTAGTATTAATTATTAATTGAATTTTGTAAGTTTTATAAATTTTGTTATCGTTACTGTACTATAACGCTGACCCCATCTGCCGTGAGCTTGGAAAGATTTCAGAAATATTATAATTATCAAAAATGTCTTCCATTAATTATAGTATACAATCACTCCGCATTTGTACGTATATTCTGGTTTTATTAGTGCGAAAAAAGTACCTCACAATATCCAAGTTTTCACGAACTAATCATATAGTTCAAGCCAATTTAGACTATCTAGATGCTGCCGATCAATGAACGTAAATAATGAATGCAGTGTCATTTCTGGCGACAGTCTCTTTTATGTACACTACAACAATTCTACATGGGCATTTCTTCAATTTTGTCCATATATTAGAGCCATCAAAACCCCCATTTCAAATTTTCATGAGTTCTATTTAAAGTGAAATTAACATTAAGCGGACAATAAATTGTAAATTTTATTTCTTATAAATACCAACCACGACGAGTCAAATCACGTATTTATCTCATGTAAAACATAAATTGTCACTTCGAAAAATAAACTCTACGAACATTTATCACAGTCGATTTTAACATTGAGATACATTGGAACTCCATAAACATTACATTTTTCATTTCATCTTGCACGGCATCTAAGATAGCATTGTAAGCTGTATGCAGCTGCATGTTGGTTTCAACTCTGTAAGATTTTAAATTAATCTTAATGAAATCACTACTCACTGAGGCACCGTTTATTACTATTTTGGGGGAATATTCAGCCACTTCATTATGCCCATTATAGTTTTCTTAATTGTCTCCAGATCAAAATGATCACAAATTCCATGTCCCATAATCTTGGACTTTCTACAGGAGCATTCTTTGAACGTACCATTAGTTTCAGAGTAATACACTTTCCTCTGCGCTTTATGTCCGTTAGACGTGAGTGAGCTTCAGTGTTCAATTGATTTAAAAACTTTTCTAGTTCGTTAAACTCGATGAACCTGATTCCATAATTGACTTCTGCTGACAATGATTTTTTTTACCTGGAAGATGGGGTGTAACACGTATGACAATTTTCAACTCCTCGGCAAAATTGATGGAGCGTTTCACTTGGTTTTTTTTTCGAAATAACTTTGTAAGGTAGTCAAGTTAACTTGCTGAAGGTCACCACATGATACCCAATGACTTTCTTTAAGATGCGCTATAGTCGACATCGACGTCTATTTAGAAAAATCTGTAATGAATTTACAAAAGTTATGTTTTCTGAATATCAGTTTATAAAATTTAATATTAACATTGTTTAACCTTGCTAGTTTTCATGTGAATGCTGCAAATACAGAGCACATGTAATCCTACAGCTTAACTTCATTATCAAGGAACCAGAAACGGAAAGGTATTCATCGTCAGGTCACATGTTACTGTTTGAATCCATGGAGAATGTCCATATTGTGTTTTTCACTACATTCTTCAGGAACAAATGTTGTGTTGCACACAGCAAACAACCTTTGAGAAATAAAATTTTAGAAAATTGTCTTAACATTTTGTCTCATATACACCTAACCTAAAATTATTATCTTACTTTCTTTTAGATATTCGAAGTCTTTGTGTTCAAATAGTTTCCTTTTCCTGGGCACTATCCGTTGTTGATGTACCAGAAGTAATTTAAATTAGATGTATCTTTTTATATTTCTTTAAATTAATATTTACCTCGATTTAAGTACCACTTCCATTTCGACTTCGTAGAAGTGTCAAGTCAAACTGTCACAAACATTATTACAGCCATTTTGCATATTACACTGTCCATGGCATCTTTATGAATGACACCACTTTACGCTCAAACGACTGTTTGGTTTATGGAACAACACATTTGTAAGTAGATTGCTGACGAGATGTATACTTACATAAAACTAATACTTCACGGTCAAACAGCTGTTAGTTTATGGAACAACATATTTCTAAGTAGATTGACGAAATGTGTACTTCCATAAAACGAATACTTCTTCCCGTAGATTGTGCAACTAGCTACTGTTCGCCCATTCACTTCTGTATCATACTTAATACTTCCCCACTTATGGGAAACATTTTGAGCTCTTTTTTAATTAAAATTCTAAAATTCACTTTTCAGTATCGTGTTCTAAGCTAGTCTACTGTACGATATATACTGTGCCACTGACATAGACCCGTTAATTATTTAACATCACGGGACAGCCAGCCAAAGGCTTTTTTACATGAATCGGTGCACCAGTCTACCCTGATAAACAATAACATACCTTTTAAACTATATATTTTTGCATTTTGGCTGGACATACTATAATTGCTCGATAAGTCAGAGACATTGCAATAGAAGAATTTTTCGACATAGTCTCCTATTAGTTCGCTACATTTCCTACTAAGAGAGTTCAATTTCAGTTCGTCCTTATTTGAGGTATTAAACAAACAGACCACTGTAATAATAAATCGTTTTTCTAGTCTTACATTACTTCCAAAAGGCTCAAAATAGGGACCAGTCTTTATTATTGTGGATTCTAATTGTTCTTGTTTGTTCCTAAATGCTGTTCAATCATTTCCATGCTGATCACTTTCATTTGTTTTTTCGACCCTCCACTAAGAAAGTTGTATTCCTTCCATATTTTTGCCTTATTAGATTGTTACAATTGAATCCGATTTCGTTTGATTAACAGAATTTCGGGCTCAAAAAAAATTTATGTATTTGAAGGGGTATACTTCTATTATTTGGATTGGAAATCAGATTTCTCCTATAAAAATAAATTTGCCATTATTTCGTTCTCAAACTAGTCCGATTGATGTTGTTTGGGTGAGTTTGAATTCTTTAAATTATTTCTAACATAAGTTTAAAAGTGGCGATTCAAGTTCTTCAATATGCATACGAACTTTAAAATGGAATTGCGAGCTACTATTAGTAGGCAGTAGCGGATTCACCCAGGTGACACGGGCGGGGGGGCCCTGCAGACTACAAAGAAAAAGCTTCATCATTGTATATTGTTATAGTGAGTTATTACGTTAAAAACCAACGTCTTGTCGGCCGTACTCTTACACATTTATTACCTATCACACTCCAATCGATTTGGCTATTGACCATCAAAACCGAATTTCTGCCAGAAAAATTAATTCCAAGTTGTTCCTTCGATAACTAAACTACCTGGTATAAAAATTACAACCATAATAAAATCTTTTTTTTTCGAAAAAAAGCGTCTGGCACATACTAGCAGCAAAGAAACTGTCTGGGAATAATTAAATTATATTATTTAATGTAAAAGCTAATAAAAAAAAATGGAACTAAAATCATTTTGAAAACGGCTTTGTTTACCTTTGCAACGAAATGGACACAGGTAAACGCAACCCGCTCACCAAACAGATGGGCCGTATGCCTATTGATATGGTGACGCTGCTAGTTCTCGTACTATATGTAAGGAGTTTTACTGATCTGCAACTGACTGCTGCGAAACGAAGCTGGTGACGCGCTGGCTGAAAGGAAGCATTTCAAAATTGATGAGATTTTGAAATTAGAATAAACCATTCTCAATTTGAAAATAATTTATTTATATACTTAATCTACCAATAATATATATAAGTTACTGAAATAATATGTCAAATGAAATATGTATTAAATTACATATGCATTAATTTAAAAATAATTTCTCTTACGAAGTACCTACTGCTCTGTGTATATATATCTCATCAAAATCAAATTTATTAAGAAAAATCTGAAATTCCTTTGAATTCTTTTATTACTTTTTTCCACATTCCTATACATTGTTAGATAGGGAAGAAGAAAAAACACTCACTTATCTGTTCGACTGGTATCTTTTAAATGATTCATTTTGTGCATTTGACGTTTGCGAGTGGTAGCGAGAATCTTCGAACATTTGATCTGTTTCTAACTTATACCGCTTGTAAACGAAAGTTGCCCCCCCCTTCCCCCACAAGAATCCTGGAACCGCCACTGATAGTTGGAGTCATATTTAGATGTTTCCTTTTATTTTTTACTTAAAATTGACCACTCTATCAAATTGCAAAGTATAATTAAAATTCACGAAACATATACCTATGCTACATTCGGGAACTTTAATGTGAAACTTTTGCTTGTATCGTATTTAGCATACAAGAGTGGGAAATTTCAAATTGTCCCAGTTGTTCGATGTAATTAACTCATTAACTCTATCATGCATAATTTCATCTCAAAATACATATGAACTTTTACCACACCACGTTTATAATTGATCAAGTTATAACCTGGCGTGATGCATCTATTTAAATCACCTCCATGCGCTCTGTTTAGTGCTGTCAGTTTATGAATCACTTCACAATAGGTGAGACATTAATGCATTAAACTGAATGCATTTGTATTTAATGAGCTTGCTAATTAATGTGTAATGGTTCCTGTTTAAATGTCTCCTTAAATGATTATCTGTATCCTGTATGTAATTTCTGAACTGGAGTAAAAAGTATGTGATTTATGTATGTGAGACTTAGGCTTCGCTATGGAAAATTGAACTTAAGTCATGGCGGGTACAGCACAGGATTACAGATTCGAGCCCCACCGGCGCGACTAAATTTTTACTCCAATTTTTAAATGATTGATTCTATCCTGCAGACAGAGTCCCTTTTGGGAAAAAAAACTTTTAAAAAAGGGTAGGTAATTATACAACGATTGTTAATATTAGAAGTAATAAATTTATAATACAATATTATATGTATGATATAATATTTGGGTGTAATATTACTACAGAAGTTTGCAAAAATTCTGTAGAGCTTGTAAAAGTTTCATAGGGTTGTGTAGTGTACGCTGATAGGAGTAAAATCACGCAACAGAAATGTTAAAATACGAACCCTCATAGTAAATCTAATATTAGCGAATATAAAATTTCGGCATCTTGATGTAATTAACACTATATATGGGAGCATGATGAAAAAATTGCTCACCAATATAAACGTTTGGGAAATCTCATATGTTATATATTTCCCCTCAATCTAATACTAAATAAGTTTTTCATATTATAATAATAAATAACAGAATAAATAAAATTAAAATTTTCCTCGAAATCGGCTTTGTATCTTGTAATTTTAGCCTGAAAATGAAATTGATTTTAATTAAAAATAGAACAATTTCCATTGATTCAATCGCCCTTCTTTTCTGTAATGCTGCAACTCATTACGCCATTTTATTATTAACATTAATTTCCAGAAAAAGTACTAAGAATGATTAATTTTCGTTTGTTAAATAGAGTAAAATTTACACTACACGACTTTCTTTAATGCCTTAGTAAAATTCTTTGGAAGTTATAGATTACTGTAATGAACGCGATTCTTTTTTATGTCTTAAAATAGATTGAATTTTTCGATTTTTCGATGTGCTGTAGAAATCAACCTTGATAAAACGATGGAAGAAAAACTACTTAATGAAATTGGAAAATAGGTAGAGTAAGCACTTTGTTTAACGACAACTGATTTATATGAGACTCCGTACAAAACTCATCTTATTTATTATACAAAAATTATCTTTAAGGCTATGGGGAAACATTCCGGACATATGAAAAGAAGTCTCACAGAAAAAAAAAAGTGTTTGATTACGTTAAGAGTAAAGACATTTTACAAGAAAACAAAATTGTCGAATTTTCGTGCCGCATGAAATGCCTTATCAGCTAAAATATATTTGTGCAAAATTTTATTAAGTGTGTGGAAATGAAATTTTGAATATGAGAATTATAGTGGAAATTTAAAGTTTTTCAAGGTTTTTAATGGAATAATGCTACATATGTGGCATATATATATATATATATATATATATATATATATATATTTCATTTGTGTTCATTTTGCTACACTTCTGCTTGCACAAAGGACTAGAAGGACCAATGTGAGACTTAGTTTCGAACATGGGAGGAGGGTGTAGGTTAAAAGTAGAACTCAGCCTTATACAATTTCAAATACAAAATTTTTATTCAATAGAATTCTTTTCCTTAACCAAATATCACATAAAGTTCACAATATAAAATTCAAATAAAAACTTGAAAAAAATTAAAAATTCAATCTAAAATTCAGTCCTGTCCTGCTCCTTAGTTTGCAGGGGAAATAGACTTCAAGTTTAAAAAACTAACTTTCGTCTTGAGCGAAAGTTTTATTGTCATTTCACAACGAATTGGGTAGAGTTTATGAAAATGCAGAAACACTTCGTAATTTTGTTCAAATAATTACAATTACGTTTTTTTCCCTAAAAATAAACATTTTGACCTATAAATAGGCGTTAGAATTATCGTCACCAGAAGCGTTGTTTATTTTACATAAATTTTTAAACATAAAACGTGTTTGTTTTTTCCATAATACACAATGCTAAAAGCTTTTAAACAGCACGTTTCTAATACATATGCATTTTATATCGCCACGGCCTGTAATAAACAAGGAAATGGAAAATGCACATCAAGACTTTTTGGAATGTATTGTTTTTAAAAATTTAGATTTTGTGTCAAGGATATTTTAGTATTAATTAAGATGCCACAGGGCAAACTTGTAATATATTATAAAAAAGCTTTTACTGTTACACTTTAAAAAAATATATAAAAAATATTTAAAAGTTTATCTTATATGTTTTAGTAAATTTAGTACAAAATTGGATTCCTTAGGACGTGAGAAGAAGTTTGAGGTCTCACTTTCCTGTACTCGGCGACTTAAATATGAATCCCCATCCTCACTTTTTTAGTCTTTCCTTCTTGTTTATTCAAACTTATGTACTTGATTTGTCGGACCTTAAATCGGCTCAGACTCGTTAGGGTTATATTCGATTACCAGCTACAATTCGTGGAAGAAATATTTTTTTCTTGATCCTTTAATGGTGCAGATAGGAACCCCGGCGGGGTGGTTCAAATACGGCATGTTGCATATTAAAGGAGAGGTCTCGCCGAGTATTATTATTTTGCATCCGGAGAACTCATTTTCGGGCACTTTGGTCACAGAACACCCCAATTACTACAATTGACATGTATTTTTGCAGTTCTATCTTCCACGGCCAATAATGCTCTGTTTTGAACCTTTTTTTAAAGGAAGTACTTTTTACGACGCACCAATTTCGCACAATCACAAGAAGTAGAAAATTCCACTATTTCACCCAAGAAAGTCGATCAAGCTACATCCGATATAGAGCTGAAAAATTGATCCAGATTTGCTAATATCCGAAAATCCGGATACCCGCATCTGCAATGTATCTTATTCCAGAAATCCGGATCCGAACTATTCGGTTATGGATCTGAATTATCCGGATCCCGACGAAACAAAAGATGTTCAAAATTGCAATGCTTCAGTGGGAAAATATAATTTTCTTCATATTTGCATGATATATGCTATTTGGAGGAAATTTTGAAACTTTCTTGCTTAATCCAAATATCGAATAGTTCGGATCCGGATACTAGGATCCGAATTATCCGGATACTCAGATTTGAGGAATCGGATCGTAAATATTCCGGAAAATCCATATTGCAAATTGTTTTGTTAGATAATACCATCGGTTGTATTTCTATGCTGAAAACAAATGTAATTATGTTGCTGGCGTTATGAAAAAACACAACAAAGTTTTTTTGACGACTTCAATTTATTGGATAGTTTTTTTTTTACATATGCTAGATTTGATGAAACACAAATTGCTATTGACGTTGTTCGATTAAGGGGGGATATTGGAACAGTATCAATCTTTCCACATTGCAGTGTAAATCAGTACAATTTCCCAATATATGTGTTCAGATTCTTCGCGACGTTGAGGTCCGCAAAATCTGAAAAAAAACGTTAGAAGGTATTCAACATATACTGTACTTCGTGTTGCCTCTTAGAGTCCTGTAGAGAAACTGATATCTTTTTGTGTCGATGCTTGCTGTGATTTTTGCCAGATTCCACATGCCAAGTGAAACTGATTATTCTTGTCTACTATGTTTTTTACTAGTTTCCACATGCAAAGTGATTAGTAAGATGTGGAACTCAACCTTTACTAATTTCCACATACGAGGTGATTAGTAAAACATAAATTGTAAAATTGATTGGATTTCTCGCATTAGCTGCTGAAACATACTGCCACCCGTTGAACAACTATATTCAACCTCAGTTGTTTATTGTTGATCGCTGCGTTTTCGCTACTTGCATAGGTCTTTATAACTTATCAACGATTATTCAACTTGTAAAGTCTTAATTGATGAAACAGTTAAAAGATTCAAAATGCACAGATACAGGGTGTTCCGTAAATGTCTTTAATCCTTTAAGGGGATGAAATTAGAGGTCATTTGGGTCAAAAAAGTCTAAATACTTTTATATCGAACTCCGCTGGGTTTTCGAGTAAATCGATAATATCGATTTTCGAGATTTTGCATACCTCTTCAGAGTAATTTCGTTATAAGTTCTATTGTAGGTAATGGATTGCGACGTTCAAAACTTTATTTAAAAGAACACATATTGGGTACTTCTAAGAGTGTGTAATAAGTTATAATTCTGCCTTCAATTATTTAAAAAAGAAGCAGTTTTCTCTAGAATTTTTTTATTTCACCAAAATTTTTGTCGCGCTTCAGTGTACATTTATTCGAAATGTCACCATTGCACGAACTTGGCAAAACCATGAAAAAATTTGCGCATTATGTCCCCTTTCCAAAATGGCCTCCCTAAGTGCTATCAACAATAACAATCAAAAGTTAAAAGCAAACATTTGGAAGATGTGCCCATCGAGGTAATCTTCAGTTTTTTCGTAGGATTCTATTTCCTCCTACAGCTTTTAACCTACGACAACCATTTATATGTCGTTGTACGGGAATCTGAACTGGCTATTAGAAAGGGTACTTTTCGATTTCGAATTTCGAAAATGGCGGGGGTAATTTCGAAAAAAACAATTTTTACCAAACTTGATATGTACGTAGATTTCGTTACTCCGTATCTTCATTTTTGCGGGAGGGGCAAGCTCTGGGAGGGGCGGGAGTTCAAAGTTTCAACTTCAAGCGGATATATTTGAATAAAAACCACCAAAAATGTCTTTTCCATTTATGAATTTAGGACTTACTTGCTAGAACAATGCTTAGTTGAGAAAAGATAGCCGCTTAAAGTTGAAACTTTGAACTATATTTATTATTCAAAAAAACATTTTCTTCCACTATTTGCTGTTGTTTTTTGGCTCGTTTTCTTCTCTGGTGGTGATGGAAACCAATTCTTCCATCCTTATACACATGTAATTTCACTTCATACCTGTCTGGTAAATTGACCTTAAACTCCTTAGTTTTCGAATTTTGTATTTTTTCGAAATTAACCCGTTGTATCATCGTTTTTATTATATATATGTCCTCGCCTTCCCTGGTGGTGAACTTCTGAATGGCGTTGTCCATCCGCAGCTTTATTTCTTTTATAGTTTATGAAGGACGTATGTAAGATGCTCCATTTCGTGACATATTGTCCATTAATGTTGACCGGATACTGGTTGGCTTGGGACGATATTTCTTGGGGTCTTGAATCGGTCAGTTTTAGTGGAAAGGGTTGGGTCGGCTTCGTTTGTGCTTCACCGAGGACTTTGATTCCCGGGTTTTTCCATGATGCTATCTTTTGACTTTCGGGTGGCGAAAATTAAATATTTTCATCCAAATTAAGATATCTTCTTCTTGCATTTTTTCTTATCAGCAATTAGACGACTAATTAAATAACATGTTTAACCAAGCATAAATAATAACAAAAAAATAACATGTGCTATAAATACACACAAAACTGATATGAGGAGGTATAGGCAATGTATGACCATACTCTTCATGACGTTTTACTCAAGTCATTGCCAAGGGACATATTTTTGTAATAGGTCGCCGAAAACTATTTGTCTTCGTTCGAACTTGAACCACTCTAACCAAACCATCTTTGCCTGGAAATACTTGCTCAATTCTACCTAAAGGCCAACATGTCGGTGGAGTACTTTCCTCTTTGAGTAGTACTACGTCTCCAACCTTTATGTTTGCTTGGATTTCACACCACTTAGGCCTTTGTTGTAACTTATGCAAATCGTCGTTTGACCATTTATTCCAAAATTGCTGTGTCATATATTGAGTGAGCTTCCATCGCTGTGCTGGGGTTACTTGTTTTTCAAGTAATTTGGGTTCAGGAACAGCATTAAGTGCTTGCCCAATAATAAAATGTCCTGGCGTTAGTACCGAAAGATCTTCAACTTCC
>OZ005740.1:55885728-55932978 GCA_963930735.1 Dioctria linearis
CAGTGCTTCACCACTTTATCTAATGGTCATTTGTACTGCGGTAAGCTGCACAAATTTTTGGATGTGTTTTAATGCCGTTTTATTACAGATTTCGGGAATGAAAAATGTCTTAGGATGTATAGATGGAAGCAATATTTCCATCAGAAAATCAGCGCATAAAAATACGATCCACGTAAGTTAATCGGCATGATCAATTATCCATAACCCTGCAAGGCATCTGTGATAGTGAAAAGAGGTTCACCAATGTATTTATTGGATCTCCCAGCAAATTACATGATTCCTGAATTCACGAGCTATCTTTTATTAGCAAGAAAATTTCAGGCAATTTGTGGAGAAGAGTACCATATCTTGGGGGGATGCGGCATATCCTTTGCGGGAATATTTGTTAACCCCATATAAAGATTATGGCAATCTTACACAATTTCAAAGAAATTACAATCTAAAACATTGCCAAACAAGGGTGAAGATTGAGAACGTTTTCGGGCTTTTAAAGCAACGCTTCAGGCAGTTACTTCGCTTGGACTTTTTTGAAGTTGAAACGATGCGCGAATTTGTCATAGCTTGCTGCGTGCTGCATAACATGTGTATTAATCAAGCTGATATTTTTTTGGAAAACAGCAGCATAAGTGAACCGGAAAGCACATAAATATGAAGCACAAAATCAAGGGGAAGCGGAAACTTCGCAGATTGGGTAAACTTAAAAGAAATAGAATTACAGATATTTCTTAATTTATTTCCATAAGAATTGTACATATATATTGTAATTAAAAACATTTGCAATTATCACTTTTTTTCCTTATATAATTCCAAAATATCACATTTTGGTTTCTTAATTTATTTGAAAAATCCACTTTTTCTCTTATCTAATTTAAAATTATGACATTTTTTTCTTTACCACAGGAAAGCATTTAGGTAGAAGCATTCTTAAAAATTGGGATAGTTACGAGATGAAAGGAGTGGAGTTCAACTAAACTGTGCCAAGAAAGCCTGTGATGAATAAAGATTAAGTATATTACTGTAATGGTAAACTTGAAGTTTAAAAACTAAAAAGTTAAAAAAAAAAGAGAAGGGAAAGAAAGCAAAAACTTAATACTTAAAAAAAATAAAAATTGTCATAAACTTATTAATGATAAATAAAAGTGCATTACGGGGCATTACCAATTTTCTTGCTTATCTCTTCCAACATTTTTTTTAACGTCTGAAAATGTGTCGCTTAGTCGTCTAACTTAGCCATTGCCTGGTCGTAACGTTTTCGTTTTCAGAATCCATTTCCCTCCTAAAATCCATGTATTGCTTCAGCATTTTTTCCCGAGGACTTATTCTGGTTCTCCGACGGGCGCTGAAGGGCACAAGGGATATTTCAGATGAAACTGACTTCATATTCACAGTTTCAGGCGGAGATGTGCTCTTGATGCCAACTTCTGGTAGAATGGAATCGTCCATTCCAACAATACTTTCCATTTCCCTATCGTACGCCATCGTCATTATCGTAGCGCCACTTTTTTTATTATTTCTAATAGCAGCTTTTTTCTGCTTCAAAAACTGTTTTAAATCGATTCTCAACTTGAAGCGGCGTAAATCTTCGGCCATCGCCAGCTGCAATTTTATTACAGATGAATTAGAACATTACTTTTTGCGTTTTAAATATCTTGTCCGAAATTTACTCTGTACAGCTCTAGAAGTTTGGTCTCTCGCCGTCCGTCCAAAAATCTACTACTCCAATTGATTATAATTAATAGGGAAAATTTTTAAAGAAGCAAATGGAGACTTGTATCATGTGTGTATGCAGCGTTGAAAAGAAGACTGAAAGTTGTATATGGACTTCCCACATCCTTACTATGAGAAAGCGTGTCTCTAAAACACGTCATAGCGTCCGTTTATTAAAAAATTACTAGGAAAGAGGTATCCAATGATCCACAGTAACAGATCTTTTCATGGAAAACCTCGTTAAGGAAATAACTGAGACGGATTGAATCAAATCCATAACGCTGATGAGCCAGCTATCTTTTGATGAGTGTTACAAATAAAACATTTGTTCATAGCGGCGAGAGTGTCTCGTCAAGGAAAATTAAACAAATGTTGCTTGGATGAAGCGACATGACCCTATTCTAAATAATTATAAAAATTTGGAAATACCGTTTTCTTCCATGTTGACTGGTGGATGCTCCGCATTTGTATCAGCGTCCTTTTTCTGCGGTAGCTCCATAAGTTATTTTTTCATCGAGGATACCCGCTTCTCCTTCTTGAGACTTGGTCACTTACATTATTGAATGAAAATTTCTTGGATTAAATTTGGCGAGGCTTCCTCTACATCGAAATGCTCCGCTACAGGCGCATACTTCACCTCTACCAAATCTCCAGCTGAAATAAATATTTTTTTATATTATTTTTGTATACAAATATATTTGGGTAGTATTTACTTATTTTGTGCTCAATTATAATAACTTTCCCGTAGCAGAGAAGCTGCCATTTTTATCCACATATAGAGAATAATCTTTCACATCCATTTTATTTAAATTAATTTGCACTATTCTAAAATCAAGTCTTTCTATCACATTTCTTAAAAACATATTATCCTTAAATTATGAATTAATTTTGCACTATACTGAAAGCCTAAAAGCACTAAACCGCATAATTTCCAAACAAATGGCAACAGAATGTGACAGTTGCGTGTATATAATACGTGTGTACACAAATACAATGAATATGACAGAAAGTGTTCTACGGGCTTCAGTGTTCCTCTGCCAGAAAAAGTGCAACACTGAAATGGTCCCATCGAAATCGGTATTATTTTAACCCCCCGAGTCGTGTTATTGTTTAAAGCCCATACTTTGCTAGATATGTACATGCTCCTACGCAGATTACCCTAAGCTGTGAGAACAGGATGTATTATATAAGTTCCCCCAACAATACAACCTTAGCAGATATTTTACATTATTCACGATTTTAGTTGCACACTCACGTAATGAAATTCAATGGGCAAATGCGTCACTCGTGTTCGGAATGTTATCCTAAACTTAATGGAGATAAAGTTTTTGAATGAATGAAATGACATACACATAGGTACAACACAATATTCTTGTAATCATGTTAATTATCATGGGAAGGTAAGTGTACATGCTTTGGAGGCACCTTCCTTGTATATTATTAATAAGATTTTGGAGAAAAATGGAAATGAGTTGCCAGGTCACTAATTTAGACTGGTGCCAAAACTTTTTTAAAAGGACAAATTAATAACAGACAAGGACCAACAGCAAAATTTAGGTAAGGTTATAATTAACAGCAAAAAAATACAAATTAAACATGAGATAAGGTGAAAGAGACTAATCACAATCGCGTTGTAAATTGATTACCAACTAGTAGCGCCGTGAGCGGACTTGCATTGAAATTCGTAGGCGGCGACGCACAAGTTACTAGTTGGAAACTTAAAATAAATTTTCATCACTTTACAATATTTTTTTAGTTGCTCCGTGTGCGGAGGGCCTAAGAAATAATTGAAGACGTAAATGATTTGGAAGAGATTACTGATGAAGAGTAGAAATCGAGGAGCTCGAAGACGTCGATAGTCCCGAAGTTTCTTCGGAATTTGAAAATTTTATTGATGAAGAACAAAAAAAAAAGAAAAATTTATATTTCTATAAAAAAATAACAATAAATTGATTGTTCTACTTAATAATTACATATTCAAATTATTTTATTACTAATCGTTATATTATTTATTTAGTGAAAAAATAGTAAAATATAAGCTAATAAAATTGCACACTGGGCCAGCGAGTCTTAACTCTAGCTTACGACTTTCAGCACGGTACGGTGCATTGCCATGAAAAACAAAAGTTTCAGGATGATTTCCGCCACTGTCTTCAATTAAATTGGTTCAGCTTTAGTAATATTATATTAAAGTAAATTCTGTCCTTTAAATTTAATCCATTATTTAGGTAAATAATGAAAACAAATTGACAATCATAAAAAAAAAAATTGAAAGATTGGTCATCCGGAGTCATTTTTTTCGTTTTTTTTCAATTTTCTTCAAAAATATACCATCAACATATCAAGACCATTTTAAAGTAGACATTTGAAGGAATAAGCCCAGATAGAACATTTAAATCGAAAAAAAACACCAATAAAGTTTTCCGTGGAAGGTTTTGGTTTTGTTTTTTTTGAAAATTGTAAATATATTGGAAACTAGATGTTTCCTAGATTCCGAAAAAAATGTGCTAATTCAATGCAGAAAAGGTATACTTTCACAAAATTTCATGTAATTTGAATTATTTTTACGAGAGAGAAAAATAAAAAACTGAAAAATCGGTTTTCCGCTTTTTTATCGAAAAATTGAAGGAAATGTTGAAAAATGCCTTATATGAAACTTTTAGATATTTTTATTATCAACAACTTTTTCGAAGAATATTTCCGCTTTCCCCTAGGAAGTCACATTTAGCCGAAAATCGCAAGAAACCACTTTCAACTCCTTAACCCCCCCCCCCCCCCCCCCCCTTCTATTTCGCAATTATACCTTATCTAGTATTTAATTTTTGTTTTTTCTCTTAATTATAACCTTAACTAAATTTTCCATCTGGTCCTTGCCTGTTATTAATTTTTTCCGTTTTAGCCTTTACCATCCGTTTTAACACCAGCCTAATTTGAAATAATCAAACAAACATTTCAAATTCATGAAACGATGAAATATACACAGAATTTGCATAACTGGCTGAGTTTTATGACTGTATTTAATTGTTTATGAAGGGTGGAAAGAAGCATGAAATACGTCCGGTCCTCAATGCTACTAATATAGTCACGAACCCGATTGCCAACTCCTGTAATTGGGCTAAATATCGACACAAAAAGTTTAACTTTAGTAATATGTATGTTAATCGATTGGAAAATTAATAAAAATTTAATAAAAATATATTAACGTGGCAATTGTCTGATATGTTAGTTGATTACATTTTAAATTGGGACTACCGATTGACTTTTTAGTCGATTTAAATTTTAAATTTCAATCGAAATCAGTTCAGTTGTGATGCATAATTTCACTAGTTATTACCTGGGCAGTTTTTAAACGATTAGATATCACAATTAGTTAAAGCAGATCAAATTTATTCACTTTTTTACCGATTGAACTGAGTGGAGCTAAAAACAAGTCAAGTATATACTTATTGATGCCTTTGCTATTGTTTATATTTTTATACCCTAGATAATGAAAACGTATACGAAGTTTTTTGTTTTTTGTTTTAGAAAATCTCGCAACTGTGCTGCCTTTGAACAAATGGTTGATGTTTTTGTGAAGTTGATTGCAAGTGGATCTAGCACGCCTGTACTCCAATACACAAGCGACATAAATAATGAAACTATGGATTTGCACTCATGTGATGTATTACGCAATAAAATTTAACGATAAAAAAACCAATTAAGGACGCAAGAATGCACATTCAGCATAATTGCAATAATCGATTGACCTGAAATCATAAGTCATTCCTAAGCAAAGTTAATCACAATAAATGTGACACAATAATGTTAACACTCGAACAGTGGGTGACTGCTTTTGTTTACATGTTTTGCAACATACTTAACACAGGTCACGCGAGTTGCATCACACCAGAACAATTTGTCCGAGGACATAGTTCCCACTTTTCTCGTAATTATAGATACAGTTATTTTTCCATGGAATGATAGCACAAATTTTTTTAATTATTGTTGAGTTTCTACAAAATCAAATATGCAAGTAATTCCAATCATTTTGGAAAATATTAAAGATACTAGCTTTGAAGCTTCCCGTTTCCAAGCTGTTTTAACGTTTCCATGTTTATAGATATAGGACAAGGAGAACCGGTCCTGTCAATGGAAATATGACGCAGCTTTCACAGCATTCTTACGTTCAGTAAATTATTTTAATTTAATCGAAAATGAAGGAAAATTTTTTTGCGCGTGCATACAGTTACTTTATTTGAACATCTGCTTTAGAGATTCAGTCGAACACTTGATCCCTCTTCCTTATGTCGCAGTTTGGTATATAAAGGAAACATGAGATTTGTCTTGTTAACATTGTAGGAGGTTATTCCCCTTTTCTTTACGAGTACGTACTTAAGAAATAAAATTATAGGGAAATGCAGAAAACGAATACTTATTATTCCGACAGACATTCTTTCATGCTTACAAAAATATTTTATTCAACGATAGGTACTTAAAAAGTAATCAGGATTACCATAGTGAGTGCCTTTTGAAAGGAAGCATTCGACACGTGTTCACACGTTTTTAGCACATTTCGAGATTTATTCTTCGCGCTGGTATGCTCTTTTTTTTACGTTGGAGCAGCAGAGAATGATTTTTCACATGAATATGTTCATTTATTTGGAGGGAAATTCCTTTTTAATGGTCCATATTTTCGGAGAATCAGTTAACATTGCAACAATTTTGTGAAGCGGGTGGCACACATCCATTATTAATTTCTACGTGTTCAGAATATAAAATTAGATTTTACTTTTAAATTTATCTTTGCGAAAACTAAGCTCTGCTCGAAGAGTTAATTGATTACTTAAGCGAACTTAGTTCTATTTCATAAGATTTAAGTGGGCTGAATTTGAACGTAGTCTGTATGTTTTCGATCTTGCTCAATGATGGACTCAAACTTAACATTTTTAGAATCCGTCAGATGGAATAGAATAACTTTTAGAAACACTTATTACTTTTACGACTAAAATCAGATTATTAAATACAGGGGAAAAAACAAGCACTTCGTCCGGTAAAAAGTGTTTCTAAAAATTCTTCTATGTAGTCTGTATGACAAAAGTTTAGCTTCTAGGTCAATAAATTGTAGCGAAGAGCTTGTCAGCCGACAGATCTACATACATCCACTTGTACCTGAATGTAGATACATGCCGCATCCGACACCTCTTTCCTACAAAATCATCGCGAGATTAGCGTGGGTGGCTGCACAGCAAATATGCTGCTAGCGATCAGCCGGCTTGGGATGGTTCTTGCCACCCACATCCCTTGATGCTTGTTAAGCTGTGCACAAATACGAACATTGACCAGACAGACGGACCAACGGGAAAGAAAAGAGCTGGTATGTGTGACTGCAGACGGACGGACAGAAAAAAAGCAAGTAGCTACGAAGACATCCTCCTCCTGGTGGAACCGAAAGCCTGGAAGTAAGAAAATTTATTTAATTAAGCTGAAAGACAAAAAAAAGGAACAGAAACCTCAGCAACGCCAAACAAGTACTCATTCACCCGGAGAGTTTTCAACGCTGACAGATGAACGATTAAGAGAGAGTGAGAGAGTTGAGAGGGGTCTCCGATGTTGTTGAGACCCCGGCTTTGGGTAATAATGGGCCCGATCGCCCCTATCCGCTCTGGCTAAGCCTCCAAAGCCGTATCAAAATGCTGAGCACCATCAGAGCGTGGTTTACATCTATTGCCGTGTGTGTGCGGAAACTACCTCCCTCCTGTCCGCGACCATCCCCTTTATGGAACTACTCACTCCATCGTGCTGAATCCGTTACCAATCTGTAAACAAGAGAAGAAAGCAACTTGGAGAAGGGCGGCCAAAGGTAACCAAACTAAATCACCCAAAAGAAGAAGGAAGACGTATCAAGGAACTCAAAATTTCATCAAGTCCAAATCAAAATTTTTATTTATTGCGGTTGTCTATGCATATGTATCGCTTATGAGGGAGGAAACCCGATCACACAAAGATTCACATGGTATATATATAAAAACTAAAGGAAACAAAGTCTCCGGTTAATCTCAATCTAGATCAAAATCCTTACAACTAGCCCTAATAAGCGCTTTCTTATTATGTAACTTATCGAACCCTGTGATCGACGCCTAACCTTAGATGTACACTAAACGATTTTAACACTGTAAAATTAAGAACGAAAGAACACGAAGCAAATGATAATACTTAGAGAAAATTTGAACTAATCTTGTGGTCCGCTATGGACTTACATAACACCTGATTTACTCATATTCGGGGGTTCCTTCTTTACCAAAAGGTTTGGACACTGGTTTTCCAACTATCTGCTAGCTGCTTCAGGACTACGTTGAAGTCTGAGTTCACCTCCTCGCTTCCCTGCTCCTTCGGATATAAGAGCGAAATGTTTTGCCGTAGTTTCTGCCAGAGGGATACTTCCTCGCCGGTATAAATCCAACTTGCCGTCACGCAGGAAAAATTTTTCAAAAAAATCTTTGTTACGTGCAAGGAAAATTTTTCTCAAATTTTCGCTCAGGTTCGACACTACTATGGTATATAAGACTCACCGTCCCACAGGTAAATATTTCAAGTAATGCTAATTATATGTTCACAGCATTAATACTAAAATTTTCTTTCAGTTCACCAGTAGAAGGATCTTTAGGAAAATCACTGTCGCACAGGTAAATATTCCATTTAATACAAATTATGAGGGCTAATAAACCAAAATTTTCTTTTCAGTTCACCAATCGAAAGATCTACATGAAAATCACTGTCGCAGGTAAATATTCTAATGAATACAAATTACGACTGCACAGAATGAATCACACAAAATTTTCTTTTCAGTTCACTAATAGGAAGATCTACAAAAAAAATCACTGTCGCACAGGTAATTATTCCAATTAATAAAATTTATGAATGCGCAACATTAATACCAACATTTTCTATCAGTTCACTATTAGAAAGATCTATAGGAAAAATCACTGTCGTACAGGTAATTATTCCAACTAATAAAATTTATGAATGCGCAACATTAATACCAACATTTTCTTTCAGTTCACTATTGGAAAGATTTATGTGAAAAATCACTGTCGCACAGGTGAATATTTCAAATACTAAAACTTGTGAATGCGCAGCACTAATACCAAATTTTTCTTTCAGTTCACTATTAGACATATCTATATGAGAAAGCCCTGTCGCACAGGTAAGTATTCGAATTAATAATATTTATGAATGCACAACATTAATACCAACATTTTCTTTCAGTTACTATTAGAAAGATCTATGTGAAAAATCACCGTCGCACAGGTAAATATTCTAATTAACAATATTTATGATCGTGCAACATTAATACTAAAATTTTCTTGCAGTTCACTATTAGAAAGATCTATGTAGAAAAATCACTGTTGCACAGGTAAATATTCTAATTAACACAATTTATGAATGTGCAACATTAATAAAAAATTTTTCTTTCAGTTCACTATTAGAAAGCTACCGGCAAGCGAGCGCCTTTTTCTTCTCAGAAATTGTTTGTTCTTTATTCAAGCCTGCTGCAACACATTGCATGAAGGCATCATGCGATCTGTTACAGCTAGGCGAATTGCCGTTTTCGTCGCTTTGATGTGGTTGACTAGCGCTAAGTTTTAAACGAAAAATTGTATTTTGCATTTCATTTTGCACATTTTAGGATTTTTCGACTGAAAATATTCTGCTGTTGTTGTTGTTTCTTTTAGACCTGGACTTGTATTCGGGTATGTATAGATATGTTTTTTTTCCAGGAGTTCTTGTACCATGGAGAAGTAGCATAGGGCTACTTCTTGAAAATATATAAATTTTATCCCTTTTCAGGAATTTTGTAATATGGAGAAGTAGCATAGAGCGACTTCTCGAAAAAATATCTAAATTTTAACTTTCCAGGAATTTATTATGTGGAGAAGTAGCATAGGGCTACTTCTAGAAGATATTTAAATTTTTTTTTTTTTTTTCAGGAATTTGTAATGTGGAGAAGTAGTATAGGGCTACTTCTAGAAAATGACTGTTTTATCCAAAGCCAAACAAAAGTAGCGTATAGGGGTATACGCTACAGCGTGGGGACGACCCACCGAGAATAGAGTCTCATGACCCGCATCGAGGAAGGGGGGGGGGGGGGAGAGAAAGAGAAGAAACAAAAAAACACCGGAAGGTTGACTCGGGAGGTGGACTATGAATCACAGTTTTGCAGCCGCGCCCAACGTGGGGACGACCCACAAGAGTCTCAAGCCGGGCATACACTAGACCCTGTGTTGTTGAGGTCTAAGATCCCAATTCGTCTTGAACGAGGAAGGACTGATCTACCGATAGACGTCGTCAACCTACTCGCATCGCCCAATGAACTGACCTGGAAAAGGTGCAGCGATTGAGTTATTAGGTACGGGATTGTTCGGCTCGAGACTACGACTTCGTCGGTGAAATGCCGCTACTTATTGTTCTGCTGAATCCAGTCGCAACACGCCAGAAATCCCCCCATCCCAAGAGAGGAAATCGCTTCGTATCAGATAGAATTCATCTATCAACTCACTCAGTACGACGGAAATCCCGTGGGATGCGGCAAGCGGGTCCTAGCTCTACGAAAATTAAAGAAAGCACAGGAAAGTAAAATCCTTCAGATGAAGGCTAACCCAGAAGGGGTTAGTAACAAAGACTGAGACCATCTAAACTTGATAGTTTAGAGATAATATACTATGGAAAAAAACCACCCTCCGCTGAAACTTCATCCACACAGACCGCCGCTCGGAAACGCGCACTAGGGAGAAGAATGAAGAAAGGACAGGAAAGTAAAATCCTTGAGCTGAAGGCTGACCCAGGGGGGGTTAGTAACACAATAAATGAGGTTTATCACCCACCACTGAGGAAGTAATAGGAGGGTTTGCGATAACCTGTAGTTCACGAGTGAAGCTTGCCGGATGCCTTCTTAGGGCTACCGAGATCTAATCAATTGTGATGGAAACTTAATATCCTGAGCATGGAAAATTCCGATTGAGAGACCCTTAGCATTCTGCAAACGGTACGAAACACGCCAGATTTGTTCTCCAACAGTCGCTTTTATGAACTTAGGTGCCAATTTGGCCGCAAAGCGATCGATTGCGCTACTCTGCACAAAAATTTCCCACATACACAGTCTGTCCAGGTACAACGGCTCTTTCCCGCGTTCGCAGGTTGTAACCAGCAGCGTGCTTTCAATACGCCTCTGTGAGGTGGAACTTTACTTCGCGGCGCAGAAACTGAAGCCTTTGGTTGACAGGCACACACTCGACGGCCCCGTCGGAGTCGGCCCTTAATTCTCGAAGGAGTTGATATGAGCCCCCGCTTGTTACCGGATGTCGACCGAAGAGCAGGAAATACGGTGAGCACTTATACGACTCATGCATGACGTTGCGGATGGCGAAGCCGATCTCCCTCAGATCTTCGTCCCAATTCCGATGCTCCGTCCTGACATAGGCGCGAATCGCTCCCAGGACCGACTGGTTGACACGATCTGAGGCGTTTGACTGAGGAGAGTAGGCTGGTGAGAAGATGTGTTTCACCCCGCAACGGTCTAATAGTTTAGCGAATATTTTTGCAATGAACTGGCTACCATTGTCTGAATGTACCAGTTCCGGAACCCCAAACATTAAGAAGACTTCTTGCTCCAGAAATTTTACGACCCGCGAGGCTGTGGCCTCTGGCGTTGCTTTCAACAGCACGAACTTAGATAAGTGGTCCAGTACGATGAAGATACACCTAATACCATCTCGACTACGCGGGTATGGACCTAAAAAATCACAGAAGATGCGTTGCCATGGCAGCTCGGTAGTCCGTATCGTGACCAGGGGAGGTCTTGAAGAAACATTGGTCGGCTTGATCAGTTCACACGTTTCGCAAGCGTTTATGAACTGTCGTACTTCTGAAGCCATGCTCGTCCAGTAATACTGACGACGTAGTTTCTCTAAGGTTTTTGCGAAACCGAAATGTGCTGCTATAGGAGGACTATGCTCGGATTTTATCAAATTGCCAGTGAGACTATCAGGAATCCATAGCTTCCACTGAACCCGATCCTCTGAGACGTTGTTATTTGGAAACGGAAATGAGATATATACCTTACCACCGCTAATTCGTAAATTTTGAAAACCGCTTGGATTGGAAGTGATCCGCTGGATTCTCTCCAGATACGTTTTCTCATGGAATGTGGGAGACTTCAAATCAAGCGAATTGACTTGCGCAGGATAAACTAATTCGTCTGTGTGTTGTTCCGCTGCCTCGTCAGCAAATGACATGGAAAGAGCATCAGCCACCACATTGTCCTTACCTTTACGGTATTCAATGTGAAATTTGGCCTGGAGTTTGAGGCTCCAACGAGCCAGCCTGCCGCATATATCCCGTTGGTCCATGAGCCATTTGAGACTAGCGTGGTCAATAATGACCGTGAACTCCAGTCCTTCCACATACTGCCTGAACCTCTATATACTCAGTACGGCAGCTAGACACTCTAACTGGGTTATGCTGTAGTTGCGTTGAGCAGCGTTCAGCTTCTGTGACATGTAAGCGATGGGAACGCTGAAACAAGATGCTTCGAACCCCTGTAGTGCTAGCGTCGCACTGAATGAAAAAGGGCTTGGAGAAGTCAGGATTCGCGAGCACTGTTGCGGTCATCAGACACTGTTTTAACGGTTGGAATGCCAGTTCAGCTTGTCCGTTCCACTCGAACTTGATGTTTTTCTTTAGGAGGTCCGTCAGAGGACTAGCGATGGTAGCGAAATGTGGAATGAACCTCCTATACCAGCCGCATACTCCGAGGAAGCTACGTATTTTCTTGACAGTTGTTGGCCCTGGCAAGCTCTGAATAGCAGTGACCTTTTCGGGATCAGCCCGCAAGTACCCATCCCCAACTACAAAGCGAAGATATCTGACCTCTCTCATATAAAACTTACTTTTCTCCACGTTGATCGTCAGGCCGGCAGCGCGAAGCAACGACGCGACTTCCGCCAGAAGCCTTAGGTGTTCGTCAAACGTGGAGGAAGTAATGAGTAAGTCGTCAATATACACAGGTCATGCAGTTGGTGAGGGATGACCTTGCACATCAGCTTGCATATTGTCTGCGGAGCATTGCAAAGTCCAAACGGAAGCACCTTGAACTGGTATAGGGGTCTTCCCGGCACTGCGAAAGCCGTTTTGTCTCTTGACCCACAGCGAGAGGGATCTGCCAGAACGCATCATTTAAATCTATGGCAGAGATGAACTTTGTCTCCTGGAGTCTACTGAGGAGTCCATCTATAAGAGGTAACGGAAAGGCATCTGGGACTGTTACGGAGTTTAATTTTCGGGCGTTCAGACAGAGGCGCACTTTACCGTTAGCCTTCTTAACTAAAGTGTCTGGTGACGACCATGAACTTTGGCTCTCCTCAATGACTCCTAGCAACAGCATTCGGTCGAGCTCATCGTATAAGGATTTCTGCACTGCCGGAGACACTGAATAGAAACGCTGTTTAATGGGTTTCGCCAGACCAATGTCTATCTCATGCTCTACCAACGTGGTAAGACCCAAGCCTTGCTGACTGAATGATGGAAAGGAGATGATCACCTCCTGCAAACGTTGCGAGTCGTATTCTGAAAGACCGTGCTGTTGCGAACAAGAAGGTGAGGCTTTTGGCAAGGAGTGAAGATCACTTACCATGACAGGTCTTAAGCCGAATGCTTTCCAAAAATCGATTCCCAGGTGCAGGTGTTGCTGAAGAGAGGGAACTATGTGCAGTCTCATCATACGCGTCTTTTCCCCATATTTTACGAGAACCCGTATGTGCCCCAGGACATTTTGCTGCCGCCCATCAGCGGTCGAAACTGAAGACGGCATCGAGTGGAACGAAATCCCCATCTTGCTCAAGAAACTCTCTGCTCCAGCCCCGAGCACGCTCACATTTGCACCGCTATCCAATAAACCTCGTATCTTTCGTCCCTGAATGTAGACATCGGCGTAAGTACGAGGATCCCAAGGATCCTCTTAATCAGATACTACTGTTTCGGCAATGGCAGCCTTTATGACTCTACGCAGGCTGAGGTACCTATGCGTGCGTGGGACAGTCCTGGAGGAAATGGACCCCGAAGCCGCTGGGAATTCGCTGACACAAAACGATGCATCCTCTATATCCGAGGTGGAGATTGACGTGCTTTCATCCGAGAAGGTGCAGCTACATCTTTCTGAAGGGCAGAGTTCCGAGTAGGTGGTAAAATTTGGCGTGCTTTGCGTGCTGGGATTCTCTGTCTGAGTGGAAGAGTTAGAAATGTTTACTTTAAGACTGTTAACAGGTTTAGAATTCAATCTGGGTTCGCGAGTTTTGTGTTTTGGGAGCGCTGCAGCATCGCTGACAGCTCTACGCCGTGGAGTTAACGCTAGCGGTCAGGGTCGGTGTTGGTAGCCGCTTCCTCTGTCGAGCGCCTGAAGGTTTGGCTTGTAGTCAAACGGCGCTGACCACCTATAACATTTTGGCCGCTGCCTCGGTTTCCCGACAAGCAAGCTCTGCATCGCGTTTTAATAACCCTCGCTGCACCGCATCCATAGCAGAAGACCCTCTGTGGGCCTAGTGGACAGCTTATGTAGACGTGACCTTCAGCCGACAGTTCCAACATGTCACTTGAGATATAGCGGATCGGTGGATGTCTCTCGGGGCATTATTTTGATCACCTCGCGGTGGAACTTAAATGGCGTCTATTTGACTGGACAGAGTGTAATTCAAATACGGTGTATCTGAATAAATTTCATGCACTGCCCGTCGCGGAGAGCCTCCGCTGATTTCGCAGATATAGCCAATACCAGTTGGCAGCTTTCCCGGTAACGAGTGTATGCGACCCAGCACACAATTCGGAGGCGGATACTTGTTCTAGTACTGGCAGAGATTCGACCTGAAATATGAACTCTGTCACTTCCAAGCCGGATGTGCCATCAAAATTTAACTTCCAGCGGAAGACAGGACTGTGAGATACGCTGTTGCGGTCCCTCGCTGCTGGCTGTCGAGTATGAGTTGGAATGTTAAGCGGAGAAACGAACGAGCCCGATAAAGGTGGTACACGAGATCTCGTATTACTTTGTCTCGGCAGCGGAGATACTCCAGTGACTGGACCTCTATTCACACTTTCCAAACGATCGTTGATCGAAGGAATACGTGACCTTGCCGAAATTGGGTCAGCAAAGATGTGTGGTATGTCAGCGGGAGCTGCTTGAGCCCTCTGCTCTTCGAATATTGAAAAGTCCAGTTACGACTCGGCAGGCTTGGTGTGGACATTCCCCAAGTTAGGTCCTGGTAAGTCCATCGCAGCGCCTTCCGTGGTCAAAACAGTTTTCGGCTTAGTTGAACCCTTGACTATCTGTGCTAGTCACAGGAACTGTGAGCGTGACGCCTCCAGCGCCCTCAGCCACGGACTCTGTCGTAGGCTGGGAAGATTCGACACGGCTCAGGATATCCTCCAAGGTCTGGACATAAGCCTGGGCATCAGACTGGACAGAGCGAGACGTATTACGCAGCCGCGCTGGGGTCTATGGAGTACATGCAGCACCTGACTGGTATAACGCGTACGATCTTCGACCGTTCGGATGGGGTCCGAACTCAGGTCACGATTCAGAGCGTCGACTCGACTAATAATATAGTCTAATTCACGCGCTGGATTTTTATGAGTGTGAGACTTAAAGGGTGCTCTGCCGGATTCCAACTTCTCGGCCTCGTCCACTTCTATGAGCTTACGGCGAGCGTTAGCGTCAGTAGATCTAAGGATGCGTACAGAGAATTCGACCTCAAGTTCATCCGGTGATAAGAAGGAGAAGTCCATCTTGGTCTGAATCTCCCGACAACTAAAACCACGAGAAAGAAAAAAAAATACCCGCGAGGTAATGCTCTGGTGTTAATACCAACAGTCAATGCACCCGAGAATTATACTGAATATTTTAATAAAAGGACGCCTCTATAGTAGTTCCAAAAGTAGTTAAACTAACGATTGTACCCAATACAACAGGGAAACAATGATGTGACTACTCACGATAATTCAACTGAAAATTCCGCCAAGTATGGTAAACAAAAAAAAAACCCAAAGTGCATTTAACGACTAACGATGATACTGCGACCGGGAATTCTGCCAAATATATATGTATATATAAGAAACCACAATACCTTTATCATAAGGCCAAAGATGATGCCCAGAAAAATTGTGCCAAATGTATAAATAAAAGGAAAGAAAAAAAATGCGTTTGTATTAATGTCGCGATAATTCAGACGAAAATTGTGCAAAATAAAACTAATTATAAAAAACGTGTCTATACTAATGAAAGAGAATATTCACCTGAAAACTGTGCCAAATAAGGGTGTAAAAAAAAGAATGTATAAATGTGTTTATGCTAATGCTGAAGATAATTCAGCCGAAAAAAAAATCGTGCTAGATATATATATATATAAAAAAACGTTTATAATAATGACGATGAGAATTCCTATGGAACCATGCCGATACGATTAAAAGAAACACTACTCTGATTTGAGATTATACGTTATGCGTGTCTTACACGAGCAATCGATTTATGCTATGCGTAATACTAACGTTCTTCATTTAAGAAAGGGGGTGTCTGTATGACGGATCAACGCGGAAGGACAACCTCCCACACACCACAACAACAGAAAAACATCCTATTTTCCAGCCCAGCTGGACAAAAAAAAACAAAACTCTCTCTCTCTCTCTCACTTCGCCGGCGATCATTGTACAACTATGCACTTTAGTCAGTCCATACTAGCAATTGTAGAAAACTAAAATTGTGGAACCGGAGCCTGAGGAGCTGCCGTCCTATGTTAGGATGATTAGGACGAACACTACTTTACCAAGGATAAAATCGGGAGGGATGAACATCGTTCATCAACTTGGCAAGAGACTGAAGTCAACAGATCAAGGAAAGGTGAGAGGTCGGTGATCAAGTGGCTGCTGGTACTCGAGTAAGAAGCCGTAGCGGTGATTTATATAAGGAGAGAACGGGACAACCCAACCAACACTAAATATCTGTGCGGGACAACCCAACTAAAACTAAATATCTGAATGGGACAACTAAAACTAAAAACGAGAGATAATACGGGCTTCTTCTCGAAACCAGCAGAAGTGAACGGAAATAAGATCCGTAACCATATGCATCGCATACAACGTTCATCAACCACTAATCGACTTAGCCTCCCATCACTAGAAATTAAGGAAGGTTAATGGGGAATGAAGTTGAGATGAAAGGCGAATGTGAGTTGTCAGTAACTCAGTGGCTGCCAGCACTCAGGAGAGAAGCAGTAGCTTATATATGCCAAAGGTGACAATGCAAACCTCAAAGCAGCTTGTTTTTTTTTTAAACCCAAAACTAAAATGGCTCACAGCCCGAAACACCATAGAAATTTAATAATATACTGGCCTCTCCCTGGAACCAGCAGATGTAAGCGGCATTAATTTCAAAAGAGTATGCATCGCATACAACGCTAACTGACCACTGCAAACTGAACAACTCACAGTTCCATCAAGGAGCCTCCAAAGGGATTACTGAATTTAATAATAAGGGAAGAAGGGTTTGAACAAGAAAAAAAAATCTGGTGCGAGGTTTCACACTAGAACCGGTAAGCTGACACCAATGCCCAGACAACGACAGAATCTAAAGAAAAACATCATTCAACAACTTGATAGGTTTGGGTTCGCTGACCAGCTCGTCATGCAGGTAAAGCTGTCAAGTGGTCGTCATCTCGGCGTCCACGAGCCGAAGCTTGGCTCCAAAGGTGGTACGCCTCGCGCACAAGACTCGCTTGTGGCCGAGAAGATGAGCACTTATGCAAAAGGAAACTGTTAAATGTAGGGTAGAAATTTTCTTGGACTTAACCGAAGGCAATTTACCATCGCCCTTACAGCTAAATGCGTCAGCTTCGAATATACTGAGGTCTTACAAAACAAAGAAAAGTTCTAATAGTGATAATAACACAAAAAAAAAATTGAGAAATAATCATTGAAATTGTGATTGCACTTTAGTCAAGAGAAGCTTGACGAAATGCCGCAAAAACCAAAGTCTGGGGCGCCATTTGTAACACAAATTGGCGACCAGAGATACAGCAAAAATAACACTTGATATTAAAGCAAAAGAAAACCGATTGGGCGCCATTTGTAACGATAAATGGGCGAACAAAAAAAATCATTGAAATGGTAATTGCACTTTAGCCAAGAGAAGCTTGTAAGAAAATTTATTTAATTAAGCTGAAAGAAAAAAAAAAGGAACAGGAGACCTCAGCAACGCCGAACAAGTACTCATTCACCCGGAGAGTTTTCAACGCTGACAGATGAACGGTTAAGAGAGAGTGAGAGAGCTGAGAGGGGTCTCCGATGTTGTTGAGACCCCGGCTTTGGGTAATAATGTGCCCGATCGCCCCCATCCGCCCTGGCCAAGCCTCCAAAGCCGTATCAAAATGCTCAGCACCATCAGAGCGTGGTTTACATCTATTGCCGTGTGTGTGCGGAAACGACCTCCGTCCTGTCCGCGACCATCCCCTTTATGGAACTACTCACTCCATCGTGCTGAATCCGTTACCAATCTGTAAACAAAAGAAGAAAGCAACTTGGAGAAGGGCGGCCAAAGGTGACCAAACTAAATCACCCAAAAGAAGAAGGAAGACGTATCAAGGAACTCAAAATTTCATTAAGTCCAAATCAAAATAATTTATTGATTGCGGTTGTCTATGCATATGTATCGCTTATGAGGGAGGAAACCCGATCACACAAAGATTCACATGGTATATATATAAAAACTAAAGGAAACAAAGTCTCCGGTTAATCTCAAAACAGATCAAAATCCTTACAACTAGCCCTAATAAGCGCTTTCCTATTATGTGACTTATCGAACCCTGTGATCGACGCCTAACCTTAGATGTACACTTAATGATTTTAACACTGTAAAATTAAGAACGAAAGAACACGAAGCAAATGATAATTCTTAGAGAAAATTTGAACTATCCTTGGGGTTCGCGATGGACTTACATAACACCTGATTTACTCATATTCGGGGTTTCCTCCTTTACCAAAAGGGTTGGACACTGGTGTTCCAACTATCTGCTAGCTGCTTCAGGACTACGTTGAAGTCTGAGTTCACCTCCTCGCTTTCCTGCTCCTTCGGATATAAGAGCGAAATGTTTTGCCGCAGTTTCTGCCAGAGGGATACTTCCTCGCCGGTATAAATCCAACTTGCCGTCACGCAGGAAAAATTTTCAAAATGATCTTTGTTACGTGCAAGGAAACTTTTTCTCAAATTTTCGCTCAGATTCGCCCCTACTATGATATATAAGACTCACCCTCGCACAGGTAAATATTTCAAATAATGCAAATTATATGTGCACAGCATTAATACTAAAATTTTCTTTCAGTTTAATAGTACAAGGATCTTTAGGAAAATCACTGTCGCACAGGTAAATATTCCATTTAATACAAATTATGAGGGCACAGCATTAATAAACCAAAATTTTCTTTTCAGTTCACCAATCGAAATATCTACATGAAAATCACTGTCGCAGGTAAATATTCTAATTAATACAAATTACGACTGCACAGAATGAATCACTCAACATTTTCTTTTCAGTTCACTATTAGGAAGATCTACAAAAAAAAAATCACTGTCCCACAGGTAATTATTCCAATTAATAAAATTTATGAATGCGCAACATTAATACCAACATTTTCTTTCAGTTCACTATTAGAAAGATCTATGTGTAAAATCACCGTCGCACAGGTAAATATTTCAAATAATAACTTATAAATGCGCAACATTAATACTAAAATTTTCTTTCATTTCAGTTCCCCAGTAGAAAGATCTTTAGGAAAATCACTGTCGCACAGGTAAATATTCTAATTAGCAACATTTATGAACGTGCAACATTAATTCTAAATTTTTTCTATCAGTTCTCTATTAGAAAGATCTATAGGAAAAATCACTGTCGAACAGGTTAATATTCTAATTAACACAATTTATGAATGTGCAACATTAATAACAAATTTTTCTTTCAGTTCACAGAATGAATCAACTAAACTTTTCCTTTCAGTTCAAAAAAGCAAATAAAAATCTAAAGACTGATTTTATATAAAGAGGAATCACGACTCAATTTTTCTGCGACCGTTCTCGGTCAAAGCCAAAAAGCAACTCCCCGACTACCAGCAGTCTCCCTACATTCCATCATTCTTCACTCAGCCACCGGCAAGCGTGCGCCTTTTTCTTCTCAGAGTTTTTTTTGTTCTTTACTCAAGTCTGCTGCAACACATTGCATGAAGGCATCACGCGATCTGTTACAGCTAGGCGAATTGCCGTTTTCGTCGCTTTGATGTGGTTGACTATCCGTAAGTTTTAAATGAAAAATTCTATTTTGTGCTCATTTTGCACATTTGTTGCAACATTGTTGTTGTTGTTTCTTTTAGACCTGGACTTGTATTCGGGTATGTATAGATATGTTTTTTTTCCAGGAATTCTTGTACTATGGAGAAGTAGCATAGGGCTACTTCTTGAAAATATATAATTTTAACCTTTTTTCTGGAATTTTGTAATATGGAGAAGTAGCATAGAGCTACTTCTCGACTAAATATCTAAATTTTAACTTTTCAGGAATTTATAATGTGGAGAAGTAGCATAGGGCTACTTCTAGAAGATATTTAAATTTTTTTTTTCTTTTTTCAGGAATTTGTAATGTGGAGAAGTAGCATAGGGCTACTTCTAGAAAATGACTGTTTTATCCAAAGCCAAACAAAAGTAGCGTATAGGGGTATACGCCACAAAATTCCCATTGTTAGTAAAACGAAAAATTCTTCTCCTTATAATCTACAAAAAAAAAATTATTTAACATTATAACAAAATTACTTTTACATATCGTAGATACTTGGTTTCGTAGAGTGTCTAAAGGAAGAAATGTTGGTTTACAAATTATGCCCGTCCCATCAATAGATGGGTAATTTTACAATATTTTATCAGCAGCACAGAATTGTTTCACATTTGTCCGTTGAAAAGACCGTTATTTTTATAAAAATCTGTCTTTCAGAGAACACAGGGTATTCGCTTAGGGCTAATTCATATGGGTCAACTTTTGTTACAGTTTTCTTAATTTTGAGTTTTACCTTGGCTTTAGTATTCATATTAAAAGTTCAACAAATTACAGATGCATTCGAAATTATTTCTACTCTTGGAAGCTTATCTCCTATAACATAAAATAATTTTTAAACTTGATTTTTAAAGAAATAAATTTAAGAAATTTTTGTCTGCCTGTCCCGAAAAGTATATATTGGGGACAGAGAAAGATTACAATTAGTACTGTATTGCCATCTATTTTTATTATCTTAAATTCCGGTTATCCCGGATGTCATGCTACCGAGGTACCAATAGGGAAAACTATAATAACAAACAATTTCGCGGAAAATTTGAATTTCTTAATAATTCTCGGATTGGTCATTGCGTTGCTGGGAATCTTGTACGAATATTTTTTGATTTTATGTGAAGTATGAATTATTCAAAAAAGTGCGTTATTAAAAATTGCCTGCGAAAGCCTGCAGTTATCTTTGGATAATTTGGATAAGTTTTCTGGCTTTATTTCGAGTTCGCAGCGCTTTTGTGGCTAAAGGAATTGAAAAATATTAAAATATAGGAAAAAATCTTTAAAAATAAATAACTTTCGTAAATAAGTTTCACTAGAAAGTATAATATAATTTCTTCCTTCTCACCTATACACTCAAGAAAAGTTTTGTTGCAAAATAAAACATGCTACAACGCAGTTAATCGAATATCTTAAAAGTTTGGGCGTCCATAACTACATATTGTTACGCGCCACAAAGTGACACAAGCGACATCTGTTGGAAATACAAACAACTTTAGGTTAGTGTCATCTTAGTAAACTTTGGGTTCGGAGAACGGAATATTCAGGAAGGTTCTAGGATAATTCGTGGTGTATAAATACGGCGCTTCTCACATCCAGGAGGCGGAGTCTTATTTCAGACAGTGAAGTGAACTAAGTAAACTATTTGGATTGTGATAATAAGAAGTACAGTACTAGCGATAAATAAGGAGTTGATTTGATAATTGCTGTGAGAGTAAACAGTAAAGTTGAATAAAGAAAGAACTTTTGAATTATATCTGAAATATTGTGTTTTAAATAACGAACTAAGGCCACGAGCGTAACAAGTGGTATCAGAAGTAAAATAAAATCGCGAAATAAAGTGGTGGCATTTGACTTGGAAATTCAAAGAGTGATTAATTTTATGAAACCGTGCGTAAAAATTCCGAAAGATAATTTTATATTAAACTGTGAGTGAATTACAAAAGACGCAAGAATGGGCCGCAAACTACAGGAGCTTCGCATACAAGAATTGAAAGTGGAGTTGGGGAAGCGGTCATTGCAAACGACTGGCCTGAAGAATGTTCTAGTCGAGCGACTTAGGCAAGCTTTTATAGAATAAGAAAAGAATCCTGAGACATTCGTTTTCGAAGAAGAACCAGAAATTGAAGAAGAGCCTGCAATGAACATAGAACAGCTTTTAAGTACTTTAATGAGCAAAATGGAAGCCCGTTTTGATGAACAAAAGAATTCTCTCGAGGAACAAAAGAATTCTATGGAAACCCGTTTGGACGAACAAAAGAATTCTCTCCAGGAACAAAAGAATTCTATGGAATCCCGCTTAGATGAGCAGAAGAATGCTTTGGATGAACAAACGAATTCCATGGAATCTCGTTAAGATGAACAGAAGAAATCACTGGGAACCCGTTTCAATGAACAACGGCGTTCTCTGGAGAATTGTATAGAAACTGGCTTAGAGGAAGAATTTCCTGAAAAACTCATTAGAGGAACAAAATTCAAAAATTGAAGGAATCGAGCAGCAACTGGCGGAAGTTCAACAAAAAGTCACCGAACAGCGTGACAACTTTAAATCAGATTTGGAGAAGATGAAGCATCGACAACCTTGCCATGAAGGAATTGAAATATCCGGTGCAGGCAGAATGAAACCGCCAATATTTGATGGATAAAGTTCGGGGCATATTTTCCAGAGACAAATCGAGGCTGCTTCCGAAGTAAACGGATGGCATGATGCAGACAAAGCTACAGCTCTGGTATTAGCACTTCGAGGTTCTGCATCAGAGCTATTACAAACTATACCGATAGAAAGGCAACGTGATTCTACTTCATTAGTACAGGCGATAGAATTATGTTATGGAGATGAACACATGCAGAAAGAATATCGCTTGCAGTTACGCAACAGGATTCAGAAGCATGGCGATTCATTACAACAACTGCAGGCTGATGTGGAAATATTAGCTTATCTTTCATAATCTAGCATCAATGCAGAATTCCTTAATTAAGTGGGAACAGAAGCATATTGCAGATCAAAATTTACAACAAGCACTAAGGCTAGCAGGAAAGAAGTCAACAGCAGAAGCGCTAGCCTATGCATTAGCATACGAATCTGCTAGACGAGCTTCTCGGAGTGCAGTACGAGTGAGAGAAATTTTGGTGGAATGTACTTTCAACAGATTGCAGTCATCAGAGAGCACTCCGTCACATGGTATTCTTCGATGCTGGAGTTGTAATATTCCGGGACACCTCCAAAGGGACTGCAGAAAACGCCGATGAACAGAAGCGCCAGAATCGAGCTTGGCAGCAGACTCGCAGAAGAATGCCGTCCTCAGCGACCACTTCCTCGCGTGCTCTCCTTCGACGCTGGAAATGTGATACAGTAGCACACCTTCAAAACGACTGCAGGAAACGCGGACGAGTGCAATCAAAAGGAGAAAAAGGGAGAAGATGCTAAGTTAGAAGGCAAGATATTCGTGGAGAGATTAGACTGCAACATTATGACTTTGAAATCCCACACCGCAAAGGACGTAACCACGGAAATTCAGAAGCCTTTTCACAGCGTCAATGCAGTCCTGAATGGAAACATTGCGGACCAATGAAAGAAAAGGATGACGATGACGAAAGTCGAAAGAAGAAGGGACAGAAATCCATAGACAATTATGACTATGATGATAACAGTAAAAAGGAGAAAGGAAAGAAAGCCAAAGACGAGGACAATGAAAAAAAAAGACGAAAAGTAAAGGGTCTAAGGAAGCTGAAAATGACGATGGTAAGGGTATAATGAAGATAGGAAAATTTAAAGACAAAGGTTCTGACGATGATGATGATAAGAAACGCAAAGGCGCCATTGACAAGGATGACAACGACGATAAAAAGGGCAAGAAATTTGAGGACAAAGGAATCAAAACCAACAATGATGAAGATGATAAGGGATTGAAGAAAAATCAAACCATGGAAGAGTGGCTCAACATAATATTAATCGAATATCTCTGGAAGGTAGTCAACTAAGTCAACAAAAGTTGCCAGAAGACAACGTAACGAAGCTCAGACTACAATTAGCTGATGTGCACGAGGACAGGAGACGCTCTCCAAAATTACCACAACACCGGCAAGGACCGTATGTAGTTGAAACTACAATTAATAAAATGACATACAAGAATCAGGGCGGTACAAGATGCAAAAGAAAAATCGTTCATCTAGATCACTTGTCTCAAATCAACAACGACGAACAAGTTTAAGAAGGGGGCAGTGTTACGCACCACAAAGTGACACAAGCGACATCTGTTAGAAATACAAACAACTTAGGTTAGTGTCATCTTAGTAAACTTTGGGTTCGGAGAACGGAATATTCTGGAAGGTTCTAGGATAATTCGTAGAGTATAAATACGGCGCTTCTCACATCCAGGAGACGGAGTCTTATTTCAGACAGTGAAGTGAACTAAGTAAACTATTTGGATTGTGATAATTAGAAGTACTACTACTAAATAAGGAGTCGATTTGATAATTGCTGTGAGAGCAAATAGTAAATCTAAATATAGAAAGAACTTTTGAATTATATCTGAAATATCGTGTTTTAAATAACGAACTAAGGCCACGCGAGTTAGATCATGCTTTGATTCTAACAAAATAGAAGAGACCAATTTCCAAGAAATTCTAAAGAAATATGAAGAATCAGCAAAAGCAGAACAAATTTAAAGCATTCCACATTCGCACACTTAAATAATTTCAAACTTAAAACATTTAATTTCCCACATTATAACTACGATCTAATTACAGCTTTGCCCAACATATTTCTTACGAATTTATCTTGCCCCGCGCGCCGTTCTTAGCGATCAGATTTCATTTTGTACGTAACAAATATGTAAAGATGATTTGTAGATAATTATTATGAACGAATAATTAAGTCAGTCTAACTTAAGTTTTGACGGAAAAGGTTTAGCAAAAGCTGACCACTGTTATAAATGTAATAGAAGTATTAAATATAGGTACATGAATCTAAAGATTGTTTTTTTTTTTTTTTTTTTTTTTTGGAACCTGAACGATTTATCTAATTGGCGCAGTCGGTAGGATTGCTATCAAAAGATTGGCAATCCAGTGAAATAAAGGACCAAGTGATTACATTTATATAAATCGAAAATTTATGGATTTGTGTAATTAACTGTCTAAAGGAAATTACAAGTTAATTTTAAAAATACACGTATCTACCAAGTGCATCAATAAAAAAAAAATCAAATTGTGGAAACCACATATTCTATAATATTTAGTGACTGTGAAACGGAAAAGAATTTTTTTTTCTCTCTTCTGAAAGCTTTTAAAATAAAGGCGACCAGGAAAGTACAACTGCTATCATTTTATGAGGAATAGCAGACATAAAATCTTTGATATAAATCGGAGAATGGAGAACGAAATGGCTAGAAACATCATCGAGAAACAAGAAGCTCAAATCGTGGCGCTCCAAGCTAGAGTTGAACAATTAGCTGCAGTCGCAGTACAGCAAGGAGTGGCAGCAAATCCCCAAAACCATTTCACCAGCGGAGCAATTTCTCAACTATGTGAACAAATTGAGAAATTTCAATGGAAAAGACGGTGCAAGAATTCATCAGTTCAGTAGAGCGGACATTCCAACTTTGTCAGGATATACCATCATCATCAATGATAAAGTTCAAGGTGAGGCAAAGAAATGTATTCAACGTTTAGGAGTAAATGCACAAAACAGATAACCAGAAGTGAAACAGGAGCTTAAGCTACATTTTCGTCCAAGACAGGATTACGCAGAATTGCTGAATCAATGCAGATCTTTAAGAGTGAGCACATTAAGAGAACGTTTGGATAACGTTAGGGAAATAAACTTTAAATTTAATGAATTATACCAAGATTGTTTTTTTTTATTTTTGGAACCCGAACGATTTATCTAATTCGCGCGTAACAATATAATCCTTGTGTATAGAACTATATTACTATATTACTATTACATAGCAGACGTAAAACCAAAGGGTAAGCCAGTAATGCCTCGCTCCAAGATAAAATCATTGATGTCTGGACCTGATGTAGGCAAGGCCGCAAGTTTTTCTTAGAAATTTACAGGACATTTTTTCCTTAGAATTGTGACGCGGTGCCTAGTTTTGAATGAACTGCTAATTTGAAATGCCGTGTGAAGATATCGCCTCTGCAGCCGCTTTTGTGCTATTTAGCGGATACTATTTACTAAACAAAAAGAAAAAGCAAAACAAAATAAGAATAAGCGCTGGTAGATGTCGTCATTCAATAAGAGCCAATCGAGGTAAGTCTTTAACAAGATGATAATGAAAATGAACTGATATGTTTTTTTTCTGATTCATGCTAAAATAATGAACGGATTTTAAATTTCAGATACAGTGGATCGGACATGTTGATTGATTTAGTTAAAGAAGCAAGCAAAAAATTTGAACATTTTTGTAGAATGTCTGAAGACGATTATGGATATCTTCTAAATAAAATCGGCATAAACAATAAAAAAAAATGACACGAACATTCAAGAACGGTTTGCTATTGCTCTCAGATTTCTGGCATCCGGTGACAGGTACACAAGCCTTTCAAATCTTTTTAAAGTATCTATCCAAACGGTTTCAAGATGTGTCGAAGATGTTTGTAGAGCGTTGAATCAAGAATTATCGGGAGAAACAAAAGTAAGTAAATGATTGAAATATGTATTTATTAATCAACATTATAGAAGAAACTGAGCAGTCTACAGTTAATTTGCAACTTCCGATTCGTAAAATTGTTTCAATGACTCCTCTGAAGCCGATAACGTTTCTGAACCTTGTAATGATGATTGTTGTGAACGGTCAAAGATGTCTGGTGATGCTTGTGGAGAAGATGGTTGGAAACTTGGTGACGGATGTGGAGAAGGAGATGGTTGGAAGCTTGGTGACGGATGTGGAGAAGGAGATGGTTGGAAACTTGGTGACGGATGTGGAGAAGGAGAAGATTGGAAACTTGGTGACGGATGTGGAGAAGGAGATGGTGTAACGAAAAGCTTGTCAGCCGACAGATCTACCTACATCCACTTGTACCTGAATGTAGATGCATACCGCATTCGACACCTCTTTGTTACAAAATCATCGCGGGATTAGCGTGGATGGCTGCACAGCAAATATGCCGCTAGCGATCAGCCGGGTTGGGGTGGTTCTTGCCACCCACATCCCCTGACGCTTGTGAAGCTGTGCACAAATACGAAGATAGACCAGAAAGACGTACGGACAGTAAAGAAAAGAGCTGGTATGTGTGACTGCAGACGGACGGACAGACAAAAAATGGGCTTCCTCCTTCTGGGGGTACCTGAAAGGCTGGAAAAAAAAACGAAATTTATACGATTGAATGCTGCAAAGAAAAGAAGAACAGAAGACCTCAGCAACGCCGAACAACAGAGATTGTGAGAGAGAAAGAGCGTGGACTCCCGGTGATAATGGAGTCCTGACTAGACGTAGACGGGCCCATCGCCCCCACCCACCCTGGCTAAGACGTCGCAGTTCAAAAGAATCAAAACATTCTTAGCCCCATTAAAGAATGTGTATATTACGTTAGGCTGCCAACCTCCACCCCTCATGAAACAGGGCCTAGCCGCTCATCTCAATCATTTCCTCTTTACGCACCATATGTATACCTATTATTTTGCCGAACGGCGAAAGAAAGAAAAAAAAATGCTGAACAGGTTCGGGGATGCATCAAAAGACGGATACGCATTCCATTAGATTTTCTTCTTCTTTAATTTTCTTTTGAGCCCTCACCTTTGCAAATGTTTACTTAATTAATCTTTGATACATATGAAGCTTACTTACTTATCGTATATAATAAAGCTTGGATAACTCCCTACTAGGTGGCTTAATATTAAAGAGGATATTCTAACTAGAGCTTACTCGACTATGACCATCACTGATAACCAGGACATAAATCAATGAAACAAAGATCGGTAGTACGAGACTACTTACGAAAAACTGGGGAACAGTTATGGTCCTAGTTAGCAAGGAAAGAAAACTTGAAAATATACAAAAAAAAAACACAAATTGGACCTAAGTGAGAAACCTGACAGTAGAAAGAAAAAAAAACTCTAGACTTTCTTAACCATGCGCAAATCCTGGTTATCGAAGTGGAATCCCTCGCTGGCTCTGTAGAAAATGTTGTGGGTGCACCCTTTGTACTGCGTGATTGCCGCTATTATCACTATAATCTGGATATTTCAATCCGCTGAGTCGATTGGGCTCATTGGCCTCTTTTTTTATTTTTTTATTTTTTCCTTATATTACATCAAACACTTTTCTCTTCTTCGCGTACCTAACGCTACAATCTGTTTGTCTATTTCGCATCCGCAAGAGTGTAAACGTTCAAAAGGTGATTATTAATCATTGCTCTTAACTAAATTAGACTTTAACGTATCCTCTTTCCACCACCGCGAGTTCACGCCTAGAAGGATCATAAACGCCTAGGGCTTGCTTTGGCACTCGGGTTGAGAAATCACAAATTATCATAGAACTTAGGGTCTTAGTTCTTTATATTTACAGCAAGAAAATAAAAAACGTTTTCACCGACAATTCAAATCCAGTCAGGTGAACACTCTTCATGAAAGAAGAAAAAAGATACAGAATCTTCTGAACAATAATAAAATTTTCTTATCTTTTTAGCAGGGAAAAGTTCACTGACACTTTTATTTCAATCAGGTGAGTGTTTTGCACCATTAGATATAGAATCTTCTGAATAATACTAAAATTTCTTTATATTTTCAGCAGAAAAGAGTTCACTGGCACTTTCAATTCAATCAGGTGAGTGTTTTGCACTAAAAGATATAGAATCTTCTGAATAATACTAAAATTTCTTTATATTTTGCGCAGGAAATATGTTCACTAACACGTAAAAATCCAGCCAGGTAAGTGCTTTTAACAATAATACGGAATTTCCTAATTATTAATAAAATTTCCTTATATTTTCCGCAGGAAATATGTTCACTAACATGTAAAAATCCAGCCAGGTAAGTGCTTTTAACAATAATACGGAATTTTCTAATTATTAATAAAATTTCCTTATATTTTCCGCAGGAAATATGTTCACTAACACGTAAAAATCCAGCCTGATTAAATAACTTTACGGGTCACATTACCAATTATATTTATTCTGGGTATTTCTCAGAGGACTGTTTTATCCTCAGACACCAATATGGACCGTATTATTTATTAACCCTTAAATGCATGAATTTTTATATATCGCTAGGAAAAATCTTCGTTTAAAATTACTTCCTAAATCCAAAAACCCACCGAGAAGTATGCACAAGTATTTCAATTTTCATCAATTTGCTAATAATAGGATTGATTCATATTTGAATCATCATGCATTAATTAGTACATATGTTAATAGAAAACAAAATTGCAATTCAAAGATTTATTAAATTAAAAATAACTAAATAAATTCATTGTAAAAGCAATAAATTATGACAAAGGTATTGATTCAAAATAAAGGATATAAGAATTACTCTTTTATATAATAGCCCCGAGTTAATTATAGTCAAATCAAGAAAGTGGTACAATACTCTCATGCATTTTCTTGATTCTATGGTTATTCCATTTCCTACAATAAAGCTTTCAATAAGATGAGCTCCTCCCATATGCTTATTGTATTCCTGCGCTATAGCAGGACAATTTATTTTGTTATGCCATATTAGTCTCCTGTCTAGTAACCTTAATTTCAGGATCCATTCCCAAAAACGTTGACAAAAGAGTGACACATTTATTGTCTTTAAACACCAAACTGGATACGTACGTTCCATTAAAGTCAGCTACAAATTCTATGGACGTTCCTCTATCTTCTTTTTTTAAATCATATTCCATTGTGGGCTTTTAGAGGGAGATACTGCTTCAGATGATGAAGCTTTTTGCTGCACAAATTTGCTCATCTATCGAAAGTCGCTCTTCTATAGGAAAATAAATTTCTTTTCTTAGGAGTCAATCACAGGATGCACTTTATGTAGTTTGTTAAAATTTTGATCAAGCTAATCGGCAATTTGTGTAGAATTATTATTAAAATCCAAAGTTGACTTTATCTTTTCAAAGAGGTTTACAAGCATAGCATTTTTTTATTTAATTGCACCGATATAACTGTCCCAATATGCTCTCAAAATTCAGTATTTTACTATAGTTGTTAAAATAATTATGCCCAAATATCTTTCTAAGTGAGTTGGAGTATTCTTTATTGATTTCTCTGGATTATTCGACAGACATATTTTATCCAAAAGCTCATTATCGAAAACGTATTTAAAAACCTGGAACGGTGTATCCAGTTCCGGCAAACTATTCATTCCTTTAAACTCTGCTTCTTCATTTAAAAGTTGGAGGGAATTTCGTTTATGTTTTGATCTTCAGCTAATTCTACGAAAATATCCTGCAGCTCCTTCTGATTTACAGGAATCAATTCTGTGACGTTAGGAAGCACCGGGTCAGCAGAGAATTCAGTACATTCAAAATACCCTTCTTCTTCAGATTCATCAACTTCGTCTTCACTTCCATTCCAAGTCTTGTAATATGATAATAAAGTCCTCGTCAGCATGACGTTTCCTTGAACTTGAAGCATACATACTCTAAATGTCAAAATATATTCTAATGGAAAATTGACAATGACTAATAGGCTAATCATTTATTAACATAAAAAGAGAAGAGAATCATACAATATGGAATTATAGTAACAGACCTTTATTTGTGTGCAATTAGTAAATGTAAAATTCTAACAAATGAAGTGTTAACGCATACTGCACCATATATGAATCATACTCCTTTCTAACCATAATGGTTTTCTTAAAAAAACCAAACACTTATTTTTTCATAATAGCGTGTCATATAAAGTGTAGGAATCATAATAATATTTTCTAAAAATTTACCTTTGCCAGGAGTAACAAAAGTTTACCGTTGAAACTAGCGTTTTTAGATTTTCACAGTACACACTTCTCAGGTACTTTACTTATGTAAAATTGAATATAAGGAAAAACGATTCTAATAAGAATAACAGTGCAGCCGTAAATAAATAATGCACTTTTTTGCTCTTTTTTTTTTGGCAGGGGAAGAAAGATCCCAAGCACGGAGGCCAAGGGGGCCCATTGTGCTAACCTGCTTAATAGGAGAAGCTATAAAGCTACAAAACTTGACAGGAAACTAGGTGACTGGATAGCGCAGGAGCGTGTCAAGGTCGGATTCGAACCCACGACCCCTGGGATGGTAGTCAGCGCGCCTACCAACTGAGCTACCGAAGCCACAAAAATGCACTACTAAGGTAGCAGAACGAAATTTTAACTTTGATTCATATATGAATCATTATACATTTAAGGGTTAAGCTATACTTCAATCAGGTAAAAGATATAATTAAGAAAGCATACAAATAAAAAAATGGAAGAACAAAAAATATAAACGAACTCGAGAGAAAACCACAGCACGCACTTGTCAACTTTCAAACTTGAAGTGACTTTTGGCGGTTTTTGAAATCGTTTATATTCAAATTTAACGGGTGTCTTGGAATCTGGGACCGCCAGAGAGCAACAGATTTTGGTGGGGATATTTGGTTGTCAGGAGATGTTTAAGAACGGGAGAGAACAAATTTTAGAGATAGGACGGGTGATAATATTTTTTGTTGCATCGTTTGGCAGAGAAGAGTTCTGACATAATTTACTCCAGGTTATGTCATTGGGGAAATAGCATTCTCTTATATTATTGGTGAATGATGAGAAATAGATTTTAGAGTATATTAACGCCATCTAGTGGTGAGAGTTTTAGTCTCTGTACGATCGGGTTCAGTTTGTGTAGAAGCTGATCGGGTTGGCGATAGTTTTGTCTTATTTTTCCATTTTGTGTTAATAGTAGAGATGGCTCTTAAGGTGTAGTATTTCATGGCTTCACTTTATGCATTTCTCTAGATTTTTTCTCTGAGAATTATGGTGTTGAGATAGTCGTAGATGCATATTCATATTTTTCGGGCGGTAAGCCTTGCCACCATCCCTTGCAGAGTTGATCTCTCGGTGAAAATGTTGGTGTAATAGTGCGTTCCCAAACTCTCTTTAATTTGTTATCGAACTTAAGGTGTGTTGTAGTATAGGTAGATAGCACAGTCGTAGTCATGCTCTTTTTTTCTGGTATTAACTCCGACCAGAATCCATCCCGGTTCGTTGTTCTGGGCTGTAGGTGTATTGCTAGATCCTCTTCTAATTCCATTTTTAATGATGGCGGCGTAGACTTCTGTCACAAGCAGAATGTCAACTTCTCCTGGAATTGAGAAGGTGTGATCTGCTAACGGGAGGTTGTTAATGTGTCTCCAATCTCAAACTTTGATTGTACTAGTTGGAAGCAAAATTTGTGATTTTTCTGATCACGAGCATGTTGCTTGCTATTTTAAATTTGTTGTGTAGAGAACTAATTGTGACTCTGGCTTGCTGAACGACTATATTGATGAGAATTATACCAAGCCTAATTAATTCTTGGGTAGTTTGAGATGCTTTAAGCTGGAATAGTTTAAGGGCTTCTTCAGTCATAATAGACATTGGGATCCAGACTCTATTAATGCTCGGAATGTCATTGTGATTCCGTATGGTGACATTTATTAAAGCTGTAGAGAGGACAGCTCTTTTCAACTTTGAGGTTAGCAAATTTTGAACTTTTTGTTCATTATTTTCATCAGCGGGTGAGCAATACTTTGCTTCCATATTGGAATTTTAGGTGAGCTGTTGCAGTGATTAATTTACGAAATGTTGCTCATAGTGGAGCAGTGTATTGTGATTTCTGTTATGATGATAACATCTCTTTTTGCTTGTGCAATTTAATGGTGCATGGCTAGGTGATAAGCTATTCTTGCATAAATGCTTATTTCAGACAACTTCGTGTCGCTGTTGGATCGGTAGAGTTCGGAATGTTGGACAGTGAAAGATTAATGGTCCTTTTTCCAGTGGCTGCAATTCGTTTTATAATGTGGGGGCGCTGCATTCTGGGATTTGTTTAAGAGTCCGTACGTTGTTTTTAGGTGAGCATGGTATCTGTATCGTATTTGACGACGCATTTTTGTTTACTATCATTTCTAGAGTTCCGGAGCGAGACTCTAGGAATTTTGTTAGCTACTGTGGAGGCTCTGCTCCCATAATTGGTATGTGTGGGTGTAACTTTTGCACATTCAAGTATGTAATTATAAGATTCCAATTCCAATTCCAAGATTCTACTCCTAAATTTTGTAGCGCTAATAGTGCTTCTGTTATATTGTCTAGTATTCTCTTAATGCTTTCGGTAGTATCATAATTTGTGGACGGAAGAGTGAAGAAGAGAGAATAGTGTACTTTTCGGAGCTTCCAAGCTGGCTGGTAATTTGCATCGCATACTTCGTAATGCCTAAGCAATTTTTCAGCTTCTCCTACTACGTATGTTTTTAAAAAATTATGAATTATGTTATGAATTACTGTATTGAGCAAATCATGAAAAGAGATCCATGTAGATTATTCTTCATTGAATGTCGGCAGCTTGATTCTAGGAAGTCTTTCGCTATTGCATGACATTGTGCTGGCAACTGAGTTTGTAAGATATTCCGCTAATTATGGTAGCTTAGCTACCGAAAATCCGTTTATAAAAAAATTATTATTATGAAACAAAAAGTTGGTTGCATCTTGCCTACTATCTCAATGCTTATGAAACTATTTGTTAAGAAAACGATACATATCCACGTCAAGAAAAGGAAGGGAATACATTAAGAATCTCAATAAGAATATACTAAGAAAACGTTACATCGAGTCTAAGAAAAGAGAAGGAATACATTAGGAATAATTTTCAGAAAAGCAAAGATTTCCACCAGAAATCTATAACAAATTGTTAACTCATGTCAACAAGAAAATATTAAGAAAACGTTACATCAAGCAGAGAATAGCAAAAGACAAACTATACGAATCTTGACAACCATTATGAACCACAGATGTATTGTTTGCGGCAGAAAAAATTAACCCTTTCCGAGAAGTTTACCTAATTTTTAAGATGAAACGTTTTCTATACATTTTCGGCAAATTGTGTTCACTGAGATTGCCCTACTCCCCCTTTACGAAAGTTATGTATGTAGAAATGCATGAAAAATTGGTCGTCCACTGCGACATGTTACTTCTAATTTTTCTCCGGTCATAGAAAGCTTTTTTATTCAGCTATTCCGTACCGATAGTGTTAAGTGAATTTTAGTATGGTGGTGGGAAAAGTTCCTGTGTAGAATTGTAGAGTATAGACTCCTTGTAGGAATTAGGTTGGTAATCCAACCGGTTAATTTGCTAATACCTAGTGAAAAATGAAAATAAATATGTCCCTTACTTATACATCAGTATTACAGTAATATAATTAATTAAATATGTGTCTTCCGTTTGCGAAGAGCTTACAAATTTGAAAAAAATTTCCTACTAATTTAAATTATTTTAAATTCCAAGCGATATATGCTCATAACGAAGAATCAGTCGACAACCAAATAGCTAAAAATATATTAATGTCAGATGCTGTTACTGATCAGATCAGATCAGCAGTTATCTCTAAGTCGGCTTGCACAAACAATGCTCCTGAAACTTATCTAAATGAAGAAAACAACAGACACCAAATATTGTGTAGTGAAATATTACCTGATCCTACTGAATCGTCGATAAATAAAAATATAAATCTCCTTGAGAATTCAGCAGTGGCTAACCAGCATGAACTCATTAGGGTGCAACAATATGAAAAAAAAATTTCCTAGAGTTTCATATCGCAAGTATAATAAGGCACTGAAAAAAAAATTTAATACTATTAGTAATATAAAAAGAAAACTGTTAAGAAATGAAAGTAAAATAAGGTCTTTAACCGATTTGTTAAACAACCAAGCAATAACATGTCTATAGAGTTAGCCCAGCCTTTTTCGAAATTTTCAAAAATAAAGCTTGTGCTAAATTGTGCTCGAATTGTGCTGCGTTGTGCCGCAAAGAACAACAATTTTTTTCACAAATTAAACTTTTTATGAGGAAAATAAAATTTTCAAAAAAAGTTAGCCCAGCCATTTTCGAAATTTTGAAAAATAAACGGTGTGCTGGATTGTGCTCGACTTGTGCTGCATTGTGGCGCAAAGAAAAATCAAAAAAATCAAAAATTAAATTTTTATTGACGAAAATAAATTTTTTTTAAAAAAGTTAGCGCAGCCATTTTCGAAATTTTGAAAAATGAAGCGGGTGCTGGATTGTGCTCGACTTGCGCAACGTTGTGCAGTAAAGAAAAATATTTTGTTTGCAATAATTACTCTATTTAGTCGAGCGTTTTTTTTTTATTGGAAAAATGAAGGTTGTACGGAGTTGTGTTTAACTTTTACTTCATTCTACCGTAAGGAAAGGGTAAGAATCTCGGAAATAACAACCATTTTTCTTTGTGTGTTCGGCACAAGTTGAGTACAACTCAACACAACCTTCACCATAATTGGGCTAATTTAAAAATCTTATATTCTTCATACCAAAATAAATTTTTCAGATTCGTTTGTGATAAAACACAGCACACTTTTTGAATTTTACAAATGTCGAAAATAGGCGGACTAATTTTTGTGATAATCATATTTTCTTTATAAAGAGTTTAATTATTTTTTCCCATTATAGCACAATACGGCAGAAATCACAACCGAGCCAGCACATCCGTTATGTTTTCAAATTTCAAAAAGCAAAACAAATAAATGTTGCGTTACGGTTGTACTGAAAAAAAACAAACTTTTTATGGGTAAAATAGTTAACCCAGAAATTTTAGAACGTTAACAATCTTTTTTTGGCTAATAAAATTTTTGCGAATAAAATAAGATTTTGAATGAATTTTCACACAGATATTTCCGAAAAAAAGAAAAATAATAATAATATACGCAAATTTAAATAAAATATTTATTAAGCTTTTTTGTTTCAGCAGCGCGATTTGGTATGATAGAATATGTATATAAAAATTGGTATTGTCGAGTTCTGCTCGACTTCTGCCATGTTTTAAGGTTCTCAGAATACCTGTTTGGTGTATCTCGAATCGGAAAAACTGTAGACATGGCAGAACAGATGAATCCTGACATTAAAAAGTGCGTGCGTTCGTGTGAGTGAGTGAGCGAAAAGGTTCTAATGAACAAATTCGTCTCCCGTAAATATCTTGGACGATCCTTTTTTTGAGTCTCTATCCACATGCAGCCAATTTTCATGTTTTTTTTATATAAACTGTGTAATGGCCGAGCGATCCCTCCCGAAAAGTTCCGTTGTAGCAGCCAAATAATTTTTCGAAAGTTTTATACTTATAGGAATATTTTCCAATTTCGTTGCCGTTTGGTCGGCGAGGTCGGTTTCAATAATCAGATGGGCACCATATTTCCTTTTTACCTTGTTTCCCGCCCACAACAAATTTTATTGCTCGCACTACTTTGATCAATAGATTTGGCAAGCTGCTGGTATCCTTCGTTTTTTAGGATGTTAAAATCGACGCTTAATACAATGCAACATCTCTCAGTTTTTTTTGGAACATATTCCACAGTGAGATGTTAAGATTAAACTGGGCAAATTTTTGAATAATGCTTGAGTAAGGCTACCAACATTGATTTCTGCGTTAACGTTGACGATTTTGGTACGCTCTGTTTTCACCTCGTATACGGGTAATTCACTGATAATAAGTGCTCGTTTTAGGTAAAATGATTTCCTTAGACCCTCGTCTATCAAAATCCGCGCTAATTCGTAAATTGGCGTTGCTATTTTCGCGCAAGTCGTATTATACGAGGAACTGTTCTTGAAACTACTAGCTACCACTGTCGAAAGCACACGTGTATATATATACTTCGGTGAAAGGTACGATTCTTTCCCTAAGACATTTGAGAAATCTTTGAAAATATGGGAACTTGGTATGTTTACTCTTCCCTCAGCATCTATTGCATGCTTGAATGCATCTAATTTTAATAATTCTTCTAGTCTTACTATCTTATCTTGTGCGGTCATGGTGCTAATAAAAATCGATCAAGCCTGAAAAGATAAATTTAACAACCCAATAAATCGAATGTAACAACCCGATAGTCTTTCAACACCCATTAATATATTATTTTTTTTTTAATTTGTCGTAAGTACGGTCTGAATTTTCAGATGATCGTATGTATCGTGTATATATGAATTTTTTACAAATTGAGACTCACGGCCCCAAGATAAATCGATTCAAATCTTTTAATACTTGAAACGGCTACGATAATTAAAATAGGAATAGAGAGAAAAAATAATATGATTACTTACGTAAATCAATCCAATAAATATTTTGGTAGAATTCTAAACACGTATCAGTGAGTATTGTTTCATTTGCATTGCGTGCTACTGCAGTTGTTTGAAAAAATTCACGTAAAATTTCCTCCAATTTATGAAGTAAATAACTGAATAACTGATCGTACTGATGTATTTCTTTTCACTGACAACCCATTGAGAAATTTGGGAAAGCATGACAACATTTCCTGGAATTCATTAGTAATGTGTACATGAATATACCTTACGTTTACCTGGATTAGGAAGGCAGGCGTGATGTATTGATGAGTCGTATATTTGAGCATGCTACGAACCTTTCAGGGAAAACTTAGAGAATGCATAATTCATTCGTATTGTTATCGAAAAGAGATAAAAATTTGTGCGGCTATGCTAGCAGAGGCTATTTCGAGGGAGTGCGTGCAGGTCGAAAATGCACATTGTTTCACTTTTTTTTTCTAAGAACAATGAAAGAAGGAAAAGTGCGTGCAGATGGAAAATATTCTGATTGGTGCATTATTTTAGAAGAAAGGGACTATTTTCCTTTAAGTACGAGATTCGAATGAGTGAAGACGTGTTTAGTTATTTCCTACACCTTTCTAAGAAAGCACGAGACGTTCTTCCTTTTACCTCTCAGTGAAACTTCTTGAATGCTTCCAGTGAATTTAAAAGTAATACATCTTTTCACCTTCCAAAGAATTTATAAGTTTCTTTTCACCATCCAAAGAATTAATAAAGAAGGCTTCCTTTTATCTTAAGTGTCGTGCAGAGGTAAGGGGTGCAATTATATATATACCTTCCTGTCGTAGAACATCAATGCATTAAAAGAAATGAACTGGGTATTGGAGCGTATACGTTTCACAGAATGTTTTCGGAATGCATCCGAAATGCTTCCGTTTCCCGTTTGGAACAAAAAGTGTTATTAAAGTGTATGTGTAAATATGGATAAATGTTAGTTAGTATCAGTGAACCGAACTTGTCTTAGCGCGTCCATACAGCGACAGTTATGCTTTGTTGCTTCTTTCCCAGCAAACATGATGAAACGCAGAAGATTCACTTTCTTATTACATGGACGATAAAATATCTCGTGGATGATAATCATATTCGTATTGTATTCTCAACTTCCAACGGGAGAAACTGTTACCCCGAAAGCAAAATATCTTGAAGAAACGAATAAAATAGGTATTCGTCGTATACGTCCCTTTCGGGCGCGTTATTTTCATATCGTGTATAAGAAACGCATTCGTTTCTTCAAGATGATTCGCTTTCTTATCGTCAAAACAAATTGTGCAAGAATCGTCCATATAAATCCTTTGGAATATGTAGGTAGTAAGGGAATAAAGAAGAATTTTTTCTTTATTTTTTTAATATGAATTGGTGGAATTAAAATCACTAGTAAACTCACAAATAAATCACTGGCATGGAGTCTAACGAGCCGTTCTTCCAAATGATAAATGCGTGTATCATAGAAATGAGAAATTAGCGAAACAATTGTCCTCCACATTTATAATCAGAAAACGAAAATGGTTGTAATTTCATCTTTTTTTCGTCTACGCAAGACAAGTAAGAAATTATTTCATCATATTTGCTTTAATTTCGCGTGGAAGATACTTTGGCAATGTCATCCACATATCGTCCTGAAGATTTTTCATCCAAATGTTTGCTGGGTTTGCTGTTATTCGAGTTCGAACACGCAACTCCGCCAAACACTCATAGTGTTTCTACGTAATACCCTAGGCAGACGGACAAAATCAATGAACATTCATTCGTAATTGGTTTTTTCCAGAAATCAAGTTACCCAAATTTTGCGAATTAAAACGAAAATCCTGTCAATTTTTATATGTACACAGCACATTTTTAATAATTAAAATTCAAATTCAAGTATAAAGCGATTTCTGAAAAAAATTGAATTACGAACGAATGATTATTGATTTCGCTCGTCTGCCGAGGGTATAAGCTAACTCAAACGACTTTGTCCTTTTACATTTGTAACAAATATATACGAAATTATCAATATATTCTGAAAATTATCTAAAAAATCATAGTATTTCCTTATATATGTATATATATATATATAAAGTAAGCCTAGACCGTTTGCTGGATTGTACTCGACTTGTGCTGCGTACAAACTCACATAAAAACAAAATATTCTACATTTAAATTTTTCATTAAGAAAATAAAATTTTTTGGAAAAAAGTTGGCTAGCCTTTTTTAAAATTCTTATTTTATCATAATATAATATTCAGAGATGTTTTTTTTCTTTACGGAACAACGTAACGCAAGTTGAGCACAATCCAGCTCACCCTTCAATTTTATAAATTTCGATAATGATTTTTTTTTTTATAAGTTTCGAAAATGGCTGCGCTAAGTTTTGTAAAAATTTTAATTTTCATCATAAAAAATTTAATTTTTGATTTTTTTAATTTTTCTTTGCGGCACAATGCAGCACAAGTCGAACACAATCCAGCACATCTTTCTCATTTTTCAAAATTTCGAAAATGGCTGCGCTAACTTTTTTAAAAAAAAAATATTTTCATCATAAAAAATTTAATTTTTGAATTTTTTGATTTTTGTTTGCGGCACAATACAGCACAAGTCGAGCACAATCCAGCACACCGTTTATTTTTCAAAATTTCGAAAATGGCTGGGCTAACTTTATTTACAAAATTTTATTTTCACCATAAAAAGTTCAATTTTTTGTATTTTTTGATTTTTCTTTGCGGCACATTGCAGCACAAGTCGAGCACAATCCAGCACACCCTTTATTTTTCAAAATTTCGAAAATGGCTGGGCTAACCTTTTTTGAGAATTTTATTTATTTGTGAAAAAAATGTTTGTTCTTTGCGGCACAACGCAGCATAATTCGAGCACAATTCAGGACAAGCTTTATTTTGAAAATTTCAAAAAAAGCTGGGCTAACTTTATAGACATAGAAATAACCAATAGTGATATAATCTAATCGTATAGCAGAAGCAGGAATGGAAAGGCGTTCGTAAAAAGACCTCTTTTTCAAACAGTTCAACCGTTTATTCGGAGGAGTTAAATATATTTTCCACTGCGCTGCACTTTTATTCTGCTAAAGCCTTTGAATATGTGTGTTTTACCCTTAGGATATAGAGCAAACAGGAATGGTGATAAGCCAGATTTTGCGTAATGAATTTCTAGTTGTGTTGCTAGTCCACTTTTACATGTATTTACACTCCATCCCTATTCTAAAGAACTTGTCAATTTGCAAAAAGTAAACAAAGGTTTTATGCGGAACAATTCACATAATTAATTTATATAATTCTCTGCGTCTATTAACAAAAAAGATAATTTAGATAGTGCAGTTGCCTCAAACAGGATTTCCCTAGTTTATAATCTAATTTATATTTGCAAGCACTGACCGAACACTTCATTTGTGTTTTTTTAATTGATATGAAGATTTTAACAGGCACTATAAAACTTTGCACTAAATAAAGTTCAAAGGTAAACAGTTTTGAAAAAAAACTGATTGCGTACTTTCGTTGAATTTCGCAAAAGAATTTTAGATTGCATAAACCTGTTCACAAAACAAAATCACATTTTGACAATTATGCTACAGCTTTGACAATTACTCAACAGCTTCTCATTCCAGCATCTCACTTACTCCTATGTATAGTCTCCTGCTCTTGACAAATTACGCTCATGTACACGAATTTTACACCATTCAACCATTCCTGTTTGCTCTATATTCTAAGGTTTTACCACAGCTGATGTGTCAATTCCAATAATTTACTTTCGAACAAACTGCAATTACAAACGAGATTCCACGTATGCTGAAATAAAATACTACCCTGGTGGAGTTTAGCGGTTAAATAAAACGAGGAAATGTGTCACTCAATTGTTCACTCAAATTTTATTGCACGAAAATATTATTGAGTGGACAAATGTAAATATTATGTGAAAATAAATTGCGTTCAATGAATTCACTTAATTCTTTTAAGTTGCAAATTTTACTTCTAATTGCTTACACGTGTACGTTTATAAACTTCAATTTTAGTTCACTGGTTTAAATTATGTTTCCACTTATGTAACAAATAAAAAAAAATTAAGTATACTAAATATTACGTTGTACTCGAACTTATCTTTTCAATTATGACCAATTTATTTATTTATTTATTTAAAAAGTTTAGACGATAGAATACAGATGAATCCAATTAAATGCTACCGTATAAAAGTTTTCATATTGAAATTCAAAGTTAAATTCAGAAAAGAAGAAGAAACTTAAAATAGATTAATACTAAACTAGATTTAAATTGCAATGTACATGTTATATGCAAAATTCAAATATTGTAAAAGTTGATTATAATTATAAAATATTAAAGAAGTGCAAAAATACAAGAAAGGAGAAAAAAAAGAAAAAAGTAAGACTAATGACTATAGGTAATATATAAATTTGAGTTAAAAAATGAACTAGTGATAAAAATTAAAAACTAAGTGTAATAATTTAATTTACTGGCTATGAAAGATTGGAGAAAAAGCAAAAACTTACAAAGTAAATAGGAATTAATTGAGTATTGAGTATGTGGTCAAGTGGTTTGTCGGATCTCATCAGAAAGAAGTCGTTTAAATGTCAGTAGGCTTGGATGCAATATATCAATGTTGTTGAGTTTAGTATTGTATACTTTTTGGATTCTGAAAGTAGGACATTTTTCTCTGAGATTGGTTCTGCAAGAGGGTAATTTAAATGTTAATGATTGCCTAGAGGAACGAGCAGGCACATAAAAGTTTATCTTAGTAAGAAGAAAGGGACAGTTTATAATTCCATTAACTATTTTGTAAAGGAAAACTGCATCCAGGATTTGGCGACGATTAGATAGAAGTGGAAGATTAAGTGCTGACAATCTATCAACATATTCAAGAGATGGGTTACCAAATTTATATATTAAAATTTTCGTGAATTTTCTTTGGATTGATTCAATCTGCTCTGAATATGATGTGTAAAAAGGGTTCCACACTTGACTTGCATACTCTAGAATACTTCTAACTAATGACATGAAAAGTGCAATAACCGAATTAATGGATTTAAAAGCCTTAGTTGCACGAAAGATAAAACCCACCAGGCGAGAAGCCTTGGATGAAATATAATTAATATGGGCAGAGAATAGTAATTTGGAATCGAATATAACACCCAAATCTTTAATCTCATGGCATCGTGAGATGGTGATGTTATCAATCCTATAATTGTATAGAATGGACATGTGCTTCCTAGTGTATGTTAGGACTTTACGTTTAATTATATTCAATTCTAAGTAATTAAGGCTACACCAAGTCGCAAGCGTGTCGAGATCGTGTTGCAATATGCAGCTGTCATTAATGTCTTTGATGACACGAAATATTTTAGCGTCATCAGCATAGAGTAGACATTTGGAGACTAATTGGGAGGGAAGATCATTAATATATATCGAGAAAATAAAAGGCCCAAGAATTATGCTACTTTAACATTTAATAAATTACAGGTAAAATATTTCCTACCTTAAAGTATCTAACTATGTGAATTACTAATGGCTGAAAGTTAAAAAGTGATTAGAACTCAATGCAGACCTAGTTTCCAATTATTTTGTTGTGTAAAACTGACCTAATGGCATATATTTTACACGTTAAATAATTGCTTGAAATTTGGATTTTGATTAAGTTACATAATTGCAAAATGTTTAAATTGCTGAAATGAAGAAAATAATTAGTGAAAACCCAATCGTTCTTGTTAGTTTCATACATGTGTGTATGACCAACACCTGGCATGCATACACAATGAAATTTAATGAAAAGTGAGACAAAAGGAAGATAGTTCGAGAATTTACCTTTAATTTTATCTAAAAATTTGTCGCTAATAAAATCCCACACACAGAGTTACTAAGAATCCTTTGCTGCTTCACTAATTGCCTTGTAAAAAATTTATGTTTGCGATGTTGAATAATATTCTAAATCTAACTGAAAATCTGTTTTTAATTGCTGCTGACACTGTATTAAAATTGCAAATGAGTGGGAGAAGTGCTATTACATATGCTCGCATCTTCACAACTTTGAAAATAAAAAAGGAAGAAAGAAGAAAGAACCCCCTTTTCATAGAGAATTTTGTTCTGTTTTCGTATCCATAAAAATGAATTCCTTGAATTTTCAGGCTTAATTTGACTGCAATACGTGATTTCGTTGTTTTCGATTGATGTAAAATTACAAATTGCATTTTTTGACATCTTTCCCATAGAAATCAGTTTTCATTTTGAGGAATTATGATAAGTTTTCCTAAATCTTGCCATCGTTTCGCCATATTTGATGTCAATTTACAAAATTCCTCTCAGAATTCATTTTTGTTCATCGTTATTATTGTCGTTAATTTTGTACGCGAAATGTCAGCTGCGTGTGTTTTGTGTAACTTGTAGGTGTTCATCGTGGGAATTATGGATTATTGCACAAGGTTAGTATGAGGTTGTGCTAATTTTATGTGTAGTTTTGTGAAAATTCCCACCCTTTTTTCCAATACCGTGTTTACCTGTCATGGTGAGTTTTGTTTGCAAAATTATCATCTCAGGTATTCACGAATTCATTAAAAAGGGTTTATTGTGAGTCCTTACGGGGGTACTTGAGGTAATTTTATGCTTAATGTTGCTGAGCATAAAGTTTATTGCATTTTTTTGTGTTATTGTTGGCATGCATTGTAAGGAGCTATGTAAACACAATTTGTTGCGTATGTTTATTCATTTATTTACTTACACTATATTTTCTTTGGATTTCATGTCTTAATTCATTTTGTTTATCAGGTCGTCGTGGGACCCCTTGCATCTGTTGATTCTCCAGATGCTGGTAAGATTTTTTATCTTTTGTTTAGTCTAATTTCTCTTTTTGTAGGTTGGTAGAACAATGTGCGTATTCGTAACACTTTTGTTTTGTAAGGCGTTACCTCAGGCTTCTACCGTTTGAAGGTGGTACACAAGCGTCGGATTTCGCCTCGAGGCCTTTAATACTGCTATGAGCGTGGCCTAAGTTCGTTATTTAAAACACAATATTTCTACAATCATTCAAATGTTCTTCTGTTATTCAAATTCACTGTTTACTTTTATAACATTTACAAACAATTATCAAATAAACACTTTATAGTTATCGCTAGTGCTGTACTTCCAATTATCGCAATCCAAATAGTTTACTTCGTTTACTTCACTGTCTGAAATAAGACTCGCCTCCTGGTTGTGAGAAGCGCCGTATATATACACTACAAATTATCCTAGAGCCTTCCCGTAAATTCTATACTCTGAAGCCAAAGTTTACTCAGATGTCACTAACCTAAAGTTGTTTCCAATTCCAACAGATTTCGTTTGTGTCAGTTTGTTGAGCGTAACAATACTTTGTAGGCAAAAGTAAGTACGATGAAATCTGAAGATCAATCCTGCTATTGTACATTGGTTGTCGATGAAATGTTAATGAAAAAGTTCATTGAATTGGTTCACAATAAGTTCAGAGTGTTGGTTTAGTCTATGTAAATAATCATTGGACTCTTCTAATCGAATATTTCTTCATACATTCGTTAACAGCCAAAGAGCGTAAAAATGTAGTACTGGAGGCAGTCAAACGTCTACATATGTTAGGCATCCAAGTTATTTGTTTAACATTTGATGGACCAGCTATAATAAAGCTATGTTCCGCCTGCTGCGTAGTATTATTGAGCTAGCGAGTACGGCACCATACTTTTGTACAAAGCAAAAACTGGACGAAAAGATTTTCACTGTGCTCGATTCATGCCACTTCATCAGACTTTTACTTCATATATGTAATCTCTCGCTAGATATTGTGATAAGCCGATTTCCGAAAAGGGCGAAATATCTTGTAGTTATATCAGGGAATTGCACTCTCTGCAAGAAAAAGAATGTTTGAAATTTTGCAATAAACTTTCCAAATTACCTCTTCAATGTGAATGCAATAAAATGAAGTTCAGATTTACCACGTAAGTGGCGAAGTGAGTGAAAGTATTGCAACCGCAAATTACTTTTGCCACAATGATTTAAATCTCCTACGATTTATTGGAAGCGAGGCAACACTAGCGTTCATCAAAATGTTTAACAACTCTAGGAATCCTTTTGCAAAAGGATTAAAAGCAGTCATACCTCAACAAAATTGGGCACATATTTTACAGACAATTGAAAGTATTCTGCAACTGCAGTTTATGGAAAATACACCAATGCATAGGACCAAAATTGGTACAGGATTTCAAGATATATACAGGGTGTTCCGTAAATGTCTTTAATCCTTTAAGGGGATGAAAGTAGAGGTCATTTGGGTCAAAAAAGTCTAGATACTTTTATGTCGAACTCCGCTTGGTTTTCGAGTAAATCGATAATATCTATTTTCGAGATTTTGCATACCTTTTCAGAGTAATTTCGTTCTAAGTTCAATTGTAATTAATAGATTGTGACGTTCAAACCTTTATGTAAAAGAACACATATTGGCCTTTATAAGAATGCATAATTAGATATAATTGTTCCTTAAGTTATTTAAAAAAAACAGTTTTCTCTAGAATTTTTTTATTTCACCAAAATTTTTGTCGCGCTTCAGTGTACATTTATTCGAAATATCACCATTGCACGAAGTTGGCAAAACTATGAAAAAATTTACACATTATGTCCCGTTTCCAAAATGACCTCCCTAAGTGCTATCAACAATAAGAATCAAAATTTATAAGCAAACATTTGAAAGATGTGCCCATCGAAGTAATCTTCATTTTTTTCGTAGGATTCTGTCTCCTCCTACAGTTTTTAACCTATGACAACCATTTATATGTTATTGTACGGGCATCTGAACTGGCTATTAGATAGGGTACTTTTCGATTTCGAATTTCGAAAATGGAGGGGGTAATTTCGAAAAAAACACTTCTTAACCAAACTTGATATTTACGTAGATTTCGTTATTCCGTATCTTCATTTTTGCGGAAGGGGCAAGCTCTGGGAGGGGCGGGAGCTCAAAGTTTGAACTTTAAGCGGCTATATTTTATCAACCAAGCATTGTTTTAGCCAGTAAGTCCTAACATAAATGGAAAAGACATTTTTGATGGTTTTTATTCAAACATAGCCGCTTTAAGTTGAAACTTTGAACTCCCGTCCCTCCCAGAGCTTGCCCCTTCCGCAAAAATTAAGATACGGCATAACGAAATCTTCGTAAATATCAAGTTTGGTAAAAAAGTGTTTTTTTTCGAAATTACCCCCTCCATTTTCGAAATTCGAAATCGAAAAGTACCCTATCTAATAGCCAGTTCAGATTCCCGTACAATGACATATAAATGGTTGTCGTAGGTTAAAAACTGTAGGAGGAGGTAGAATCCTACGAAAAAACTGAAGATTACCTCGATGGGCACATTTCCAAATGTTTGCTTATAACTTTTGATTGTTATAGTTGATAGCACTTAGGGAGGTCATTTTGGAAAGGGGACATAATGCGCAAAGTTTTTTCATAGTTTTGCCAAGTTCGCGCAATGGTGATATTTCGAATAAATGTACACTGAAGCGCGACAAAAATTTTGGTGAAATAAAAAATTCTAGAGAAAACTGTTTTTTTTTTTAAATAATTGAAGGCACAATTATAACTAATTATGCATTATTAGAAAGGCCAATATGTGTTCTTTTAAATAAAGGTTCGAACGTCACAATCCATTAATTACAATAGAACTTATAACGCAATTACTCTGAAGAGGTATGCAAAAATCTCGAAAATCGATATTATCGATTTACTCGAAAACCCAGCGGAGTTCGATATAAAAGTATCTAGACTTTTGTGACCCAAATGACCTCTACTTTCATCCCTTAAAGGATTGAAGACATTTACGGAACACCCTGTATATTGAGTTTGAGCTAATTAAAATTGTATATAAAGATTTATGTTCCAAGCAGTACTTGAAATATATTTTAACGTACAATTTATGCC